>CM064523.1:25923077-26106686 GCA_032716605.1 Paralithodes platypus | reverse complement strand
CTCCCCAAAGTCTCCCTAATGAACCAGACGCTACCCTCATTGATAACGAGTGTAATAATTGGGTACAACTTGGCTAATTACACGAATGAAACTAATTGAAAAATTAATGTAATACCGAACCTCAAATTGGCACGCAACTCATAACTCGGCTGTGGTTTTGGCTTAATTAAGGTCAGAATAAATGCTGGACAAATTATATTGCTCTGAAATAAATAAAGATAAATATGAAGATCGAGGGAAATGTGGAAAATACATGTACAGTATACAGATGAAAAATGGAAAAATACGACTTTCAATTATACATAACTGAAAATATATATATATAGGAAAGAGTGGAAAAATATATATATAAAAATGTGAGAGGCTCTAACCGATACAGAGGCTCTTATATCGGGGTCCAGCACGTGGTAGATTGTTGTACCGGGGCTGGAGGGCACGTGCGGACCAAAACACGTACACAAAGGGGCGAAAACGCATATGTACACGCGTACATACGTATACACACACGCACGCGCCTACACCTGCCAGGAAGGAGGGAGGGAGAGGAGGAGGAAGGGGGGAGGGGGGGGGAGGAAGAGTGAAACAGAAGGGAGAGAGGGAGGGGGGTGAGGGAGAGGGAGGAGAGGAAGAATGAGGAAGGGAGGGAGAGATCGAAGGGGGGAGCAGGGAGGGTGGGGAGAGGAATAGAGACAGAGAGGGAGAAATGGGGGCATAGGAGGGTAAGAAGAGCAAGAAAAAGGAGGAATAAAGAGGCGGGAAGGGAAGAGGGTAAGAAAGGAGAGATTGAAGGAAAATGAGAAAAACAGGAATTGGAGGGAGTATATAGAAGATTGATAGGGTGGAAGAAAAGGAAGGTAAGGTGAGGGAGGGAAGGAGAGTAAGAGGATAAATGGAGGGAGGAAGGAAAGTGGAAGGGAAGAGAGAGTAAATAGGGAAGGTGTGGCAGAGTGGTCTTGCCACTGGACTGGTAATCCAATGGATTTGGGTTCGAATCCCAATATGTCAATGGGAAGATATTATTGGGATGGAATTTGTGCTGTACCTAGTATCAGTGCATTACCACAGCACACCGAAATGCCAAAAAAAAATACCCTCATTGTTCCCTGATTAAATAGAATTTTATGAATATTCCCATATTCAAAAATATGCTACATGGGGGCAATGCCTAGTGAGTTAATTGCTCAATAGGTGGCGTTTTGAGAGTGAGGGTCCGAGTCTGTGGGGGTGAGACTGAAGCACAGAGGCGAGGCGGCTTCAGAGATGGAGTTGCTTCGAGCCGTGAAGCTTTACATGTCTCACTCCCTAGACTGGAGCAAGACCTCACAGGCCTCACCGTGTTCAGCGGTTGAGTGTAAAGGCTATCAGTCTATGCCCGAGAGGGTCTGGAATATAGAAAAAAATAAAAAATAGGGATAGAGAGGGGGAGAGAGATGGAAGTATAGAAAAGAAAGGGTAAGGAGAGAAGGGAGGGAAGATAGGATAGAAGGGAAAGAAGGAGAAGGGAAGACGAAAAAGAAAAAGAGTAGGGCAGGAGGAAGGAAGAAAGGGTTTGGGACAGGAAAAACACATACACTGGCAAACGATAATATTTTTATTCCAAACAGTTTCGGTGACAGTTGTCACCCTCCTCAGTGGAAAGTTGGAGACGAACTGACCTGCATTGACATAACATGACATGAATATAGGAAAGGCGAGACGAGCAATCAAATTTATTCTGTAATATTGCTGAGCCACAGAGATTTACATAGGGGAGCTATCCCCCCGCCATAGGCGGCTTTCTAGGGCCTTTCCTAGCTGATGCTGAGAGGATTGGGCTCTAGTCATGTGGTGATGGGCTGGTCTCTCAAAGTGAGAACTGAGCGATCTCTGCCATACCCATACCTTACTCTGACTGTTCCTTTTACTTATATATTTTCTAGATCTCAAGTGACGGCGTCTCTTCCGTGGATTGACCTCCCAATCTACCAAGATTGGAAACCAAAGCGTCACATTTTTCCTTTGCCCCTCAACTTTCTCTTCATAATTGCTGATAGGCACAGGGCCCTGGGTGGGGCTTTGGTTTCCCGGACGTTTCCGCACCCTCCTCAGCTCCCCGCCATGGAGTGGCTTCGGTCACCCAGGCTTTATTGTGGTCGGCAGGGATGGTTTTGTGGGGGCGCCCAGTTATAGCCTTGGCCTTGCTCGGGGCCTTGGGGCTGTTCGGCCAGGCAGCTTGGGGAACAACAACAACAACAACATAGCAGGTCCCCATTAACGTCTGAGTGAGTCGGAACACCAAAGGGGGGAGAGAGAGAGAGAGAGAGACAGAAGAGGAAGACGAAGGAAGGAAAGGAGGCAATGAAAAAGGGATGAGTAGAATAGGAAGAAGGAGGGAGGGAGGGAGGAAGAGAAGTAATATGAGAGGAAGATAGAGTGAAGGGAGTTGCAATCAAGGGAAGGAAGGAGGAGTTGGAAAGGGAAAGCGAAGAGAGAGAACGAAAAGAAGAGAGCAGAGCAGAGAGATCAGTACGTAATGAGGGGGGAATGGGGAGGGCAGGTGGAAGCGAGAGAGAGAGAGAAAGTAGAAAATCAATTATAATAATATATGGAAATGAGAGTGCTACCAATATTTCTATAATTGTGTAAATTAGTTAATCAGACCACATGAGCTCCGTACTAAAGCTCTCATAGGGCTGGATATACTAATGATACAGAAAGATAAGTAGTATAGATTCTAATATTACATAATTATAGATAATATAAATACTAATAATAAAAGTAACTAAATAAGAGAGATGTTACAATTACATTTAAATAAATAATACAGGTACTACAGATAAATGAAGATCTGATACTCAATGTTGTGTTTAAAGGGAGGTTTTTAGTTTGGTCTCTAGATATCTATCAAGCTTAAGATTACACCCCCTTGAGCCCCTTTCAAGATAAATTTGTACATTTTTCGGTAGAAAATTTTCCCGGTCGAAGGCCGGTTCCTCTTAAATTACAGGCTCGCTATCGCTCGCCAGAATAAAATCGACACCTAAATGGCACGAAAGGTCTTAAAATTGACAGAAATGGGTCGAAAGTTCTTTAAATCGTCAAAATAATGGGGCTAAACATGAGGGAGAAAGGAGTCAAGAAAAAAATCCCTCAAGTGGAAATCTCCCCTTAACCTCCACAATATCCACGGTAATTATCTCTAGTACTAATGTAAATATACATAACACACAACCCGGTAAACATGTACTCCTATAATATTTACTCGGTGTTGTTGATAATATTATTTTGATAATATTCGTTCTAAAGCTAAGTTGTGAAGGAGAGTAGTAACTGTTTAGCGTAACTGTACGGTAGACCAAGTAAGTAATGTCATATCACGAGGTATAAATCCATGAGAGATGTATATTCCTACATTTGTAGAGATAAAATGGGTTTTGTTTGAGTGCACTTCAAGTCCCCAATAAGTAGGATCAGTAAGTAGGCTTGTCCTGTCTTGATTCCTTCGGAGTCTGCCCTTTATTATGTATATTCTTTTTCATTTATTTACGTAATTATTGTTTTGTCTTATTTTATTATTTATTGATTTTTTTTTTTTTTTACCGGGAGAAGAAGAAGAATGATGGGTGGAGGATGGTAAAGTAGGAACTATGAACATAAGGAATAGAGTACCATTTCAATCTCTTAAGCCAATTTCTGAAGCATTTCCGGCGCTGTATTATGGCATTTGGTTTCGATACAGATTAATTAGGTGGCGCTGCGGATGGAGGAGACTGACTCCAAGACTGAATTCATCGTCCGTTGCCCCCTCTCACAGACGGCTCTAACCATTGCTCTCAATATACCTTAACTCCTATCCCCCCCCCCCCTCTCTCTCTCTCTCTCTCTCTCTCTCTCTCTCTCTCTCTCTCTCTCTCTCTCTCTATCTTGCTTTCTGTGACCGTTTATTCATTTACTTTTTCTTAACACTGTCATTTTCCAACCTGATTTTATATCTCGCTCTCTCTGTATCTCTATCTCTATCTCTCTCTCTCTCCTCTAAGTCTATCTCTCTCTCTCTCTCTCTCTCTCTAAGTCTCTCTCTCTCTCTCTCTCTCTCTCTCAACTCTCACTCTCTCTCTCTCTCTCTCTCTCTCTCTCTCTCTCTCTCTCTCTCTCTCTCTCTCTCTCTCTCTAAGTCTCTCTCTCTCTCTCTCTCTCTCTCTCTCTCTCTCTCTCTCTCTAAGTCTCTCTCTCTAAGTCTCTCTCTCTCTCTCTCTCTCTCTCTCTCTCTCTCTCTCTCAACTCTCTCTCTCTCTCTCTCTCTCTCTCTCTCTCTCTCTCTCTCTCTCTCTCTCTCTGAGAGCTGGTTGCTGCGGGATTCCCATAAAGGTCATCTTGGGGCTACTATTATTTGTATAAACTATTCTTAATTCAAAGTTTCTTAAGCAGTTGTCTTCCCAAATGAAAGGGAAACAGAAACACAAGTAGGAAGGTAATTGATATAAACACAAAAATACTGCAAAAGAAGGAAGAGGAACGGAAGAAAGCATGAAAATAAAGAGCATGAACATCATTATAAAGCATGAAAATAAAGAGCATGAACATATAAAGCATGAAAATAAAGATCATGAACATATAAAGCATGAAAATAAAGAGCATGAACATATAAAGCATGAAAATAAAGAGCATGAACATATAAAGCATGAACAAACATACAAATATAAAGCATGAAATTATATGGCATGAAAATAGAGAACAAGAGCATAGAAGGCATGAAGGCAAAACAAAAACAAAAATAGAACGACGGTCGGAAGCAATATAACAACAAAATATAAGAAACCAGGAAAAATGCGTATTAGGTAGCTAGAAAATAAACAACACAGACAAAGACAGAGGGCGGAAAGGGAAACTAGGAAGAAATCGAAAAGAGAGAAAGACGCAAGAAGGACAAGACAAGGAGTGAACAAAGGTAGTAAAATAAGCTAGGAAAGATAGTAAAATAAGCTAGGAAAGATAGTAAAATAAGCTAGGAAAGATAGTAAAATAAGCTAGGAAAGAACAGAGAAAGATAGAAGACATAAAGGAAGGAAGAAAGAAAGAAGGAAAGAAAAGAAGTGGGAGGAGAAGACACAAAGAGCTAGAAAGAAAGAGAGAATACAGATAGAAATGAGAGAAGAAGAAAGATCGGATGAAACCGAGAAACTGGGAAGGTGGAGAATAAAGAAAGATAATAATTAAACTAGGAAGAGAAGATACCAACAATATATTATACAGTATCAATATAAACAAAGATAACCAGGAGAGGGTCACAATAATCTAGGAGACTGCGTAGAATATATGAAAACAAATAAGGAAACGAACAGAACAAGTAAAATAGGAAGAAATATTAAAGAGAAAGAAACAGCAGACATGAAGAAAGGAAGAGAGAAAAGACGCAGAAAAGGAAAGATAAATAAAGACCACGATAGAGAGAAAAGAAATAATAATAAATACAAAGGAATGCAAAGGAAGACAAGCAACAACAGACCCCATGATCCTTACTAGAAAAAAAACAGTTGGGAAGCAATGACAGGAAATAGACAAAAAGGTATATAAAAGGATAAATATAGGGTATAGCAGAGATAGCAAGAAAGAGGTTGGGGTAATCTAGGAGGCGGCGTATATTGTTCTATCCCCTCACTAACAAACACACAGTCATAAACCTCCCGCTATAAACAAACAAACGCACCCATATTGACGAACAGTTCGAATATTCACTAGACCTAAGCAGGAATTTACATATGCAATCATTGTATACATATATTTAATTCGCTTTATTATTTAGTAACTTCAATGAAGCAACTTGGTTGAACCCGAGAACTTTCAATCTTCTACTGTACTTCTCACTTCTCAACTTGTTCTTCCTCTGTCCAATTGCTCTTCTCTCCTACTTTACTCTAGCCATCTGGTCTGGTCTGGTAAATACAAACCCAGATATCAAAGCATTTTATCTTTATGCTGTTCTATTTGTTTATTGAAGGTAAATAACAAAAGACGAAGAAATACAGAAAACAGTTGGCAAAGTAGAAGAAAAAGCAAGACAGAATTAATAGAAAATAAAAAAAAAGCAAAGAAAAAGAGATATCAGAGTAAAAAAAAATGGAATTAACTAGCGAGAAACAGAAGGAAGGAAGCAAACAAGAAAGAGGATAAAAAGAAAGCAAGGAAGAGAAGAGAGGAGGATAAATAGGGTATATAATAAGGTATAGACGAGATAGCCAGGAGAGGGTTGGGGTAGTCTAGGAGGCGGCGTATATTGTTCTAGCGGCCCTCACCAACAAACAAACAAACAAACAAAGTCATGAACCTCCCGCTACAAACACACGCACCGATATTGACGGACGGTACAAATAATCACTAGACCTACGCAAGAAAAAGTATGTATAACCATTATTCACGTACTTCATTTTAGTCATTGCAAACACAAATATTAAAGCATTTTACCTGATTTTAGAAATTAGTCAGTTTCACATACTTTAGTAAGTAAAACTACAAATATCGAAACAATTTAACTTCATTATATTGTATTTGTTTATTGATGTACCCGTTTAGTATTTAGACACTTTAGCATTGTATTCCGGCTACCAGTAGACGAATCTATCTATCTAATGCCAAATGCCTTGCTTCCCGAGGAGTTGGCCAAGAATGAATCACCTACATCGAGGAAATTCGCTCTCTAGCTTTTTTGGGGGGGACGAATGAAAGGAGAAATATATATTTTCCTTTTCGTATTGAATCTAACAGGTCCTTTCTAAGCTTTATACAGGTGTCCAATTATAAGCAGAACGAAAGGAAGAAGGCATCACAAAATACTGAAAAGATTATTATATACAGTCATACGGATGGGGTAGATTTCGAAACCCACCCAAATAAACACTATTAAGCAGATATTCATAACTAGATATATAAATCAATACATGCAAGAATAAGCAACATACCAGACGTAATTAGCACATACGGATAATACCGAAAATATAATATACATGCATGCATAAAGAGTATACTTAGGATAAGAAACCTCTCCAGAAAATATTCCTTTAACATCATAGTATTTATAGACTTCCTGTGGAGGGGGAAGGGGGGGGGGGGGGGGGGTAAGGAAACGGATGGGAGGGGTAGGAGCAGGTGAAGATTATACTGAGAGAGAGAGAATCCGTTACAGCTGGAAAGTTAACCCTCTCCGACATATGACACGGTTTTGAGCCTATTGGGGATACTTTAAACTTAAAGCCTTTGTTACCATCAGGGGTATTTAGAGACCCTTAGTTTAGTTACTTCAACCTCTGCAGTTGTCTTTGAGTTAGCTGTGGGCAGAAAACTAATCTTGGAGAGGTAATTATAGGAGTGAGAGAACTATATTTTGTATTGCTAATCTGGCAACCTCTGCGTCATAAATGCGTGAAAGGGTTAAGATGGGCGAGGAATAGACTAAACTATATAATAGAAGAACTGAGTTGTATGATTGTGTATGGGGGTACAGAATAATTATGTGTTTGGGGGTACAGAATAATTATGTGTTTGCGTGTAATTGTAGGAAAGTGTGTGTAGTGTGTGTTTGTAGGTGTAGGAACAAAGGAGTACAAAGGAAATCAAGCAACAACAGGTCTAGTGACCCTTCTAGGCTGCTTGTCCTCCAAAACACTGAGGATCAAGTGTCCAAACAGTGGTTTAGAGTGGGTAAGGGAACATTGGAAAGGGAACTAATGTCTGTGGCAGGATTAGGAAGTTAGTAGGGGACAGATGGGTTAGTAACTGAGGGGAGGATAAAATAAAGTTATTAATTTACAAACGCAGTCAGTCGCGGGTTTGATGCGAGATATTTGTCTAGGCGGAGTTTAAATGAATCAACGGTGCTGCAGTCTATAACGTCTCGGGGAAGCCCATTCCACAAGTTGACAACTCGATTGAAGAAGAAATTCTTAGATTCGTGTGAGTTAAAAGATTTACCAATAATTTTGCAACCGTTTCCCCGTGTGTAATTAGATTAGTCGATAGTGAAGTACTTACTACAGTTCATATTGTCGATGCCTTTGATGATTTTGAACACTTGAATTAAGTCACCTCTTAATCTGCGCCGGGTTAAAGGAAATAGATTTAATTCTCTAAGACGCTCTTCGTATGGTTTTTCTTTAGGCTAGGTATCATTTTGGTAACTCTACGTTGAACTCGTTCTAGCTTGTTTATATCGTTTTGGTAATATGGACAGGTGATAGGTGTAGGTGTACGTGTGTATGTGTGTCCAATATTAATCGTTGCAGTATTTTCTCACATCAGTTTTATAGCTAACGGCCGCATTCCTACACACATGTGAAAGATAGATTGTTTATGGCCTGTGGGAAAGAAATTCACAATGCCGGGAATACTGTGAATTAAATATTAATAGCCACCTAATGGACAAAAATATATATTTTAACGACATGACAGTTTCTAATCTTGAGTCCCCATCAGGTATAGCCTACGCTATATCGGACAAAGATTAAGAAAGTATGTGATGATTTAGGATTAAGTTGATATATCCTATCCTAGTTTCGCAAAAAGAAGAAGAAATAGCAAATAGGTATATGAAAAAAATAAATAAAAAAATAAAACTTAAACATACTAAGAGTAACGATGTAAGAATGAATATATTGATTAATAAAAGACAATGATAATACTTTACCATACTTTTTCATCGAGTAAAGTGAAAGGTTCCACTGTGAAAGGTTAATCAATCTATCTATCTATCTGCGAAAGGTTAATAATTTACAGTATATGGTGGAGTTAATAGCATACATAATATATTCGTGATTTTTTCCTTGTGCGCTACCTCCCCACATCCATGAATTCTAAAGACAACGAAAAATTGAATGTCAAATCCGAGGTACCCTGATTAGATGGAAATCAATACACATCAACTTCCTGCCAAACCGCGTACACACACACACACACATACAAACACGTACGATCTCTCTCTCTCTCTCTCTCTCTCTCTCTCTCTCTCTCTCTAACTTACACTCCGGACGTAAGTTTGTAAGGCTATAAATTTGGTCACTTTACACAGTCGTGGAAATCAGGAGATCTTATTTCATATGACTAATGAGACGACGAGACAGGCTGATTTTTGCAGCTGGGTTGCATGTCGTCTTGCCTTGACATACTTACGCCTCGCTGCCTCCTCCTGCCATGGTACACTTTTGACTGCCCGAAGCTGCATTGCAACTGTCTCGCCATTACGTCTCATATTCCCAGGCGCCGCTATTGAGCTTCTGACTCACTAAGTACTGCTCCATGGCATACTTTGAATATGAGAATGTTCATACAATACTAATGTATTGGAAACAGCAAGGGTGTGTCGGTGGGATTTGTGGTAATATAATGAAACTAATTATATACGAACATTCTATCCCAATATAGAATTGGCACATCGAGACCTAGATATTACCAGTGTAGTAGCAAGACCAGTCCATTAGCAGATGGACGTGTGGGTGTGGGTGTGGTGGTGGTGAGGGGGGGGGGGGTTTCTTTGTACGTTTGATTGATTATGTTTGAGTGTAAGTGATTGAGTCCTTCGGTTCTCCCATCCCACACACACACACACACACACACACACACACACACACACACACACACTCTCTCTCTCTCTCTCTCTCTGATTCGCAGTAACGTAAAGTTTTCCAGGCAGTACACTGAAGTAGAGAAGAAAGCTCAGACATGTTTGGGCTATATTATGAGGCAATTTAAGTATAGAAATAAGGAAATATATATAGTCCTCACACTTTACAACACTTTGATACGGCCTCTCTTGGAGTATACTGTTCAATTTTGGTCTCCAGCACTCACAACAGATATAGAGCGACTGGAAAGAGTACAAACTATGGCTACAAAGCTTATTCCATCACTTAGAAGAATGAGCTACGAGGACCGGTTGATAGCCCTTGATCTCTTCCCGATGGAGACACACAGACCACGAGGTCAGCTCATTGAAGGTTTTAAAATACTTAATGGGTTTGACGATGTGGATTATAGCAAAATGTTTAGCCTCAATATGAATACAACACGATACCGTGGCTGGACATTATGATTGAAAAGGTTCAGCACTAATATCTGTGGAAACTTTTTCACATATAAGATCTGTTCTACCTGGAACAAACTTCCCTCCGAAGTTGTAAATAGTTCTTCAGTAGAGCAGTTCAAGAAGAGAGTAGATAGTATTTTGCACACTCTGTAATGAGTGTTGTGCACTAAATAGTCTCTCTCCTTCCACTTCGAGTATCTCCCCGAAATGGACCGCAAGGTCTCTGAGATCCTAACTATTCCTAGTAGCTCTCTCTTTCTCTCTCTCTCTCTCTCTCTAACAGGTGGTGGCATATGGGGAACAATGTGCAGTGTGTACAGGGGAAGAGGGGAACTAGGAGAGAGAGAGAGAGAAAGTGAGAGAGTGATGCATACTTTACATAATGGTATATATATATTCTATCTTTAACAAGCTGAGTTGAGGGACGCACTTGCAAATAATAGTATGCAAATACCTATTATTATGCAAGTAAACCTTTTGATAACGGGTACCATTGGAGAAAAGTAATACAAATAATTATTGTAATTATTATCGACAAGTCAATGGTCGTATTGTTTACATGTTGTTTCTGAGCAAGACTCTTTATCAATGAGCATCTATGTTATTAACCTCTTATGTACCAGTGACGTACTTTTAGTTTTATTCAACCTATATATTTAGAATATTTTGTGCAGTTGAAGAAGGATCTGTGGTAGTAAAAAGGGTTTAGTGAGATAGTTCGAAGCCTGTTAATTGCTGAAGGCCCTTTTTAAACTGATCAAAATCGTCTAATACTAGCCAGCATATTTGAAGCTGGTGTCACGCGCTTTTTCCGACAAGTTTCCATGATCAACTTGTTCTCGCAATATCTCTGGCCACTTTTGCATTATTTTAGGTAATAAGACTGAAGGTAAATTTTGTTAGGTGGCTGATAACTCGTACATTTAAAAGCTGCCAGACTACAGTTGCCTGAAAAAATGACGGAAAAAAGGCTCGTGTAACACCACCTTTAAGGGGAGATTTCTACTCGAGGGAATTTGTTCTTGACCCCTTTCTCCCTCATGTCTAGCCCCATTGATTTTGAGATTATAAGACGTTCGCCCCATTAGTTTGGCGATTGTAAGACCTTTCGCCCCATTTATGTAAATTTTAAGACTTTTCGTGCCATTTAGGTGACGATTTTTCCTGGCGAGCGATAGCGAGCCTGTAATTTAAGAGGAACCGGCCATTGGCCGGGACATTTTTCTACCAAAAAATGTAAAAATTTATCTTAAATGGGGTACTAGGGGGTGTAAATTTAAGCTTGATGGAGGTCTAAGGAAATAACTAAAAACCTCCCCTTAACACACGCACGCTTTTTCCTTCAATATTTATCTTCACTGGTCTGGCAGCTTATGAGGTCAACCTTTATAATAATAATGCTGATACTTTCACATGAGGTTTTCTGGCCCTCTTTCTCACTGCTGCTTAGCCCCATTAGTGTTGAGGTTTTAAGACATTTGCCCCATTTAGATGTCGATTGTTTTCCTGGCGAGCGATAGCAAGCCTGCAATCTACGAAAAATTGGCTTTCGGCCAGGGCATTTTCCTAACCTTACCTAACCATTAAACAAAAAAACAAACAATAACAATAATATAGCCTACTATTGGTTTAATGATTTCTTATCTTTTATATGCGCGATACCTTATAACATTAACCCTTTTTGCACCAACGCCGTCTTTTTATTTTAATTTTAGCTATATTTAGAGGATTTTGAGCAGTTTTAATTAAGAAGGATCTGTGGTAGTAAAAACGGTTCAGTGAGATAGTTCGCAGGCTGTTAATTGCTGGAGGCCCTTTTGCAACTGAATAAAATCGTCATTAGTAGCCAGAATAAAGTTACAAAGACGTCGCCGGCACAGAAGGGGTTAAGGGGAGGTTTATAGTTTGCTCTCTAGACCACATCAAGCTTAAAACAAAAATACCCCCAAGACTTTGAGATAAATGTGTACATTTTTCGGTAGAAAAATTTCCTTGACTTCTCCAGGCTCACTATTGCTCGCCAGGACATCTAAATGGCACGAAAGGTCTTCATATTGACAGTCATTTTGGCGAAAGGTATTAAAATCGCCAAACAAATGGGGTGAACGTCCTACAGTCTTAGAAATAATGGGACTACACACGAAGAAGAAGGGCGTCCAGAACAAATAATGGGACTACACACGAGGAAGAAGGGCGTCCAGAACAAATAATGGCACTACACACGAGGAAGAAGGGCGTCCAGAACAAATAATGGCACTACACACGAGGAAGAAGGGCGTCCAGAACAAATAATGGCACTACACACGAGGAAGAAGGGCGTCCAGAACAAATAATGGCACTACACACGAGGAAGAAGGGCGTCCAGAACAAATAATGGCACTACACACGAGGAAGAAGGGCGTCCAGAACAAATAATGGGACTACACACGAGGAAGAAGGGCGTCCAGAACAAATAATGGCACTACACACGAGGAAGAAGGGCGTCCAGAACAAATAATGGCACTACACACGAGGAAGAAGGGCGTCCAGAACAAATAATGGCACTACACACGAGGAAGAAGGGCATCCAGAACAAATAATGGCACTACACACGAGGAAGAAGGGCGTCCAGAACAAATAATGGCACTACACACGAGGAAGAAGGGCGTCCAGAACAAATAATGGCACTACACACGAGGAAGAAGGGCGTCCAGAACAAATAATGGCACTACACACGAGGAAGAAGGGCGTCCAGAACAAATAATGGCACTATACACGAGGAAGAAGGGCGTCCAGAACAAATAGCAAAAGCGTTCCCTTAAGGGGAGATATGGCGCTTTTCTAGACCACCTTCTCCCTCATCTTTAGCCCCATTATTTTGGCGATTTTATGAACTTTCGCCCCATTTCTGTCAATTTTAAGACCTTTCCTGCCATTTAGGTGTCGATTTTTTCCTGGCGAGCGACAGCGAGCCTGTAATTTAAGAGGAACCGGCCTTCGGCCAGGACATTTTTCTACCGAAAAACGTACACATTTGTCTTGAAAGGAGATCTAGGGGGCGTCTTTTTAAGCTTGATGGAGGTCTAGCGAGGAAACTAGAAAAATAATAAATAAATTAAAAACTTGACCAAAAAGCGAAGGATCTGCCCTTAAATACAGTAATATACTCCAATAAGTGTTCCCTTTATACAGTAATATACTCCAATAAGTGTTCCCTTTATACAGTAATATACTCCAATAAGTGTTCCCTTTATACAGTAATATACTCCAATAAGTGTTCCCTTTATACAGTAATATTCTCCAATAAGTGTTCCCTTTATACAGTAATATACTCCAATAAGTGTTCCCTTTATACAGTAATATTCTTCAATAAGTGTTCCCTTTATACAGTAATATACTCCAATAAGTGTTCCCTTTATACAGTAATATTCTCCAATAAGTGTTCCCTTTATACAGTAATATACTCCAATAAGTGTTCCCTTTATACAGTAATATACTTCAATAAGTGTTCCCTTTATACAGTAATATACTCCAATAAGTGTTCCCTTTATACAGTAATATACTCCAATAAGTGTTCCCTTTATACAGTAATATACTCCAATAAGTGTTCCCTTTATACAGTAATATTCTCCAATAAGTGTTCCCTTTATACAGTAATATACTCCAATAAGTGTTCCCTTTATACAGTAATATTCTCCAATAAGTGTTCCCTTTATACAGTAATATACTCCAATAAGTGTTCCCTTTATACAGTAATATTCTCCAATAAGTGTTCCCTTTATACAGTAATATTCTCCAATAAGTGTTCCCTTTATACAGTAATATACTCCAATAAGTGTTCCCTCTATACAGTAATATACTTCAATAAGTGTTCCCTTTATACAGTAATATACTCCAATAAGTGTTCCCTTTATACAGTAATATTCTCCAATAAGTGTTCCCTTTATACAGTAATATACTCCAATAAGTGTTCCCTTTATACAGTAATTCTCCAATAAGTGTTCCCTTTATACAGTAATATACTCCAATAAGTGTTCCCTTTATACAGTATTCTCCAATAAGTGTTCCCTTTATACAGTAATATACTCCAATAAGTGTTCCCTTTATACAGTAATATTCTCCAATAAGTGTTCCCTTTATACAGTAATATACTCCAATAAGTGTTCCCTTTATACAGTAATATTCTCCAATAAGTGTTCCCTTTATACAGTAATATACTCCAATAAGTGTTCCCTTTATACAGTAATATACTCCAATAAGTGTTCCCTTTATACAGTAATATACTTCAATAAGTGTTCCCTTTATACAGTAATATACTTCAATAAGTGTTCCCTTTATACTGTATAGTAGTTAATTGTATGTCATTAAACTGCATCTAGTAAATCATTACACCAAGATATAGAGTAATTAATAATTATATAATAGTGGTTGATAGTTAAATAAATATTGGTCGTGATGAGTGATCCTACAGTTATCATTCTGAGTAATGTGAAAATTACAAGTTGATTATTATTATTAGTTTAATTAAACAAATATAAAAATATATATAATATTATTAGTTTATTCAATATAATGTAGCTGATTTTTTTGTATATAAATGTCTGATTATGTTGAGTGCATTGCAATAGATATTATATCAGAATATGAATATACAACCCTAGCAAAAACAAACAAACCCCAATAATAAAATGTAAAACAAATAGTAGCTAAAAACAAACTACATTACAACGTAAAAATATTAACAAAAACAAACAGCCAAAGCACACAGACAATAGAATGTAAACAACTATTAGCAAAAACAAACAACAATATAATGTATTACAACTGAAGACCTGCAAAACTCGTCAGGCACTCAGTTGTTGAACCCTTGTTTTTATAGAGAGATTTTCACTGTTTATTCTCATCATGTTGTATAAGGTACAGTCACGGTCGAAAGGCATGCCAGAACTCCACACAATTTCAACTCTGGTCATCTCTCTAATTGTAACTGAGAGTACAATCGTCTAATGGGGATAGCTTGATTACGAAATAGATGACATTATAACATAACATGGAATATGCTAACTCTTTTTTTTTCATGATTTTGTCAACAGATTGTGAAACGTAATTTCCATCAGGAAAAATAAAAAGCCTAGTAAAGGCCTGGGCACACTAGTTTTCAGTTCCCATACCCCAGGGAACTCGGGAAATTTGCTGGAAAATTTCCGCTGGAAATAATAAGTGTTCACACAAGACGGGCGAGTCAAAGGTGCGGACTGTGGACGGAGAATCGCCAAGCAGAAAGCACATGTATCAATTTACATAGTGATATTAGTGTATCTTTGGGCCACTCACAAGATCGGATGCATTGTGCTTTCATAGACATAGTTAAGAAGAGCCGAAGATAAACCTAATGCATCTGCCGGTGCTTGGGATACAGTAGTATACACGGCTTGGTCGCTGTTAGGTCAGGGAGATAGCCTTTATACAATAGGTCCCCCAATTAGTTTTGTTATCAAGTGAATAAGTTGACCGACTTTTGTCATTCTTTCCAGATTTGAATTATTCCTTTTGCCTCTTCTTTCTTTTTAACTTCTCCGATTATTAGCGTTTTTAGTTAATCTTCTTTCGTATATGGCCTGTTAAGCATGTTGTTTTTGTTTCTTGACGTGAAATGTGAGGCCTGAGATGAATGTAAGCAAACAAACACATTACTGAACGTCTTTTATTTTTCATTTCGTAAGAGAGGTGACCAAGCCTTTGCATCGGAAGAATACACCGAGGACTGGGAGCGGAGAAACTCAAGAAGCAAACACGTTGGTTCCCTCCATTTCCCAGAGAAATATGACACCTCGGCGAAATTTGGATTTCCAAATCACTGACCTCATTGGAAGTTGGGAAAAATACGATCGTGTGAACAGCCCTTAAAGGTAAGTTAGCATAATGAATACATGATTTATATAATGAGTGGTTGGGTAGCAACCCTCCACTGGGAAAAAAAAAGCTAGAGAATCAAGCAAATTGCCTTAGAATATGGAGGCAATTAATATGTGGCCAGTACCTCGGGGTTCAAGGTGCCTGGTAATAGATGGATAGACAGACAATAATAATATTTTTCTTACTAACCCCAAACACGCAAGAACTGTGACTTTAATTAATCAAACATTATTAACCATCAAGAACTTAATATTGAAAATATATGATACTCAAGATCATAATATCTTAGCATGTACCAAGCAATTCGGAATATATAACTGTTATAACCAGAACTCTCCTAGCCTTACATGGTGTCTTGGTTCTGTCTTAGTAAGGTCATAACATTAGTGACATTGCATTGGTGGGTGGCCATTCCTAATCTTTGCTTGAGCCAATTGTTTACAGAGGTTCTACAGTTACAATTTCCATCTTGCAGCTAATTTTTTTCACCAAATTAAGAGTGGTAAGGATAAAAACTTCCATTGTTTTAAGCCCTGGAGGTTTGAACTGATGGTGCCGAACAATGACTTTCTATTTATCATATGTTGTATATTCTGCATTCACTTCAGCAGTATATGCTTTGTTGGCACTCCTTGTGATGTTTGAGTAATGTGTTGACACATCCCACATGACACATTTTTCAATCTTGTAGGAACAATTGGTTATCCCATCCCGCCATATGGTGTCACCTCTGTCTAGCCCAGATTGTTCAAGGCTTGATGCAAGGTTGTCACTCTGTAAGACCAATTTTTTGATAGAATTTAGAGCTACGTGCCTTGGGTAGGTTGCCTGCACTGTGTCTACACTACAGTAGATAGTGACCTAGAATCTCTTATCATTATGCCACACCTACAGTATACATGTGTTTGTGTCAATCTGATGCGCCCATGCTGAATGCAGCATCTAGTGATTCAATATGAAATAAAACTACAAGCTACTCTCTGAATGGGGGGCTACCAGGAGGAATTATTAAAGCTAACATAACTAATGTAGGCTAATGGCACCTGTTACCCCAATTACATTATATAATCAAAACTATCAATTAATTCATTTAAACAACTTTTACATCAACCTCAATCAAAATGATCAGCCTACTACAATGACCTTCTCTACCACAATCTCTTCAACCATTCAATCCACCAGCACTACCACATTTATCGCAGCTACCAATCAACGTAACTACCACGATCACCGCAGCTAACGTTAACTATTATCACCAAAATCACTATAACCAACCAATTACAATCACTTCCTCTACCTCAATCATTGCATTCATTAAGTCTACCATCATTACCACAACTGCCACACACACTACAACTACCTCTCACAACAAATATATAACACTATGACTATCACAAACTAATGGGGCAAACGTCTTAAAATCTCATACCTAATAGGGCTAAATATAAAGGAGAAGAGGTCCATAAACTATAATTACCTCCTCTTAAATCTATTCCCACAATCACCACAGCCCCACCACAGACGCACGTGCCCTTATGTTAAAGGGCAGAAGGTATGACAGCTGCTCCTACCCCTGTGTTTACACTGGCGAGAGAGAGAGAGAGAGAGAGAGAGAGAGAGAGAGAGAGAGAGAGAGAGAGAGAGAGAGAGAGAGAGATTAAATATACTAAACATGGTGGATGAGGGTTAAGTTGATAGGAAGAAGAACATGAACAAAGAAAATTAAACTAAAACAAAAGATTTAAATTATGGGCAATGCTAAGGAAAAGGCTATATTAATGGAACCTGGTATTAAAAAAAATACCGTAAAACCACATGGAACAGAAACAGTCAGAAAGAAAGCGAAAATTGGAAGATAACATGGAAAAGCAAAACTGAAAATGGGCTTGGATATGGAAGAGATGAGTGAGAGAGGACTTGAATGCCACACAAACAACTACTATTCGTGGTGCGATGCATAAGGTGGTGGTTTTCGGTGTGAGCATCCTGGGTTCGAATCCACGGACTGCCACATGTGTTTGTAAATTTCATTAATCGATTTTAGGAGTATAGTTGGTTGTTGGAAGGAACATAATAATATATAATACAGATAATTATACATAACATTTTAAGACTGAGTGTTCCACACATACGTGCAGTTTCAGTCCCTTGTCCTAATGGCGGCATTCCAGGCAACCCTGTTAAGGGCTGCTTCACTTGTCAAGTTCTTGGATTTGAGATCGGCACGTATAGTCCGATCCCAGGTCCCAGGTTTTCCTCGGTCCACCCCTTGGTGCAGCTCCCTCCACAATCAAAGACCTGCATTTTTTCCACCCAATTTTGTTCATCCATTCTCTCCACATGTCCATACCATCCCAGTCTACTTGTATGCATCACCTCGCTAATACTCTTTATACCTAAACGTCTCCTAAGCTCAACATTTGTTATTCTATCCTGTAGCCTGGCCCCACACATCCATCTCACCATTCTCATCTCATTACGTTCCATTCTGTTGACATCCTCTACTTTAACAGCCCATGTTTCTGAGGTATACGCCATTGTACTTCTAACACATGAGGCATACACCTTTCCCTTCAGGGGGAGAGGCATTCTTTTCATGGTCAGGATTGGCAGCAGTTCTCTGAACTTCCCCCAGCCACATCTAATTCTAGCAACAGTGGCAGCCTCGGCCCCACCACTGGCAGAGATGGTATTCCTAGGTAACAAAACTTGTTCACCAGCTCCAATGACTCATTTCCAAAATTCACAGCCTTAGGATCATCACTTAACACAAGCTCGCCTTTGCACACTACGCACTCAAATTTCTCTATTTCTGACTTATCCTTCAGCAAGGGTCCCTTTATTCTACTACAGCGCTTACTCCCATGGTGTACCCAACATCAACAGATGCTACATTGAATTGAGTTAACGCCCACACCCTTTCCACACACTGCACATGGGTATGCACCGCTCTTTTCCACATTGCCTGCCTCGTCTCAATCTACAATGCATAACATTGGTTTTGTTAATATTGACTCTTAAACCCTTGCTCGCCATGCCCTCTCTCCTTTCTCTGAATTTGGCCTCAGAAGATGATAAGACAGAGAAAGGTAGGACGTAATACATTGCGTGGAATATATAGGTAAAATACATGTGAGAAAAGTATACACTACGGAAATAAGGGATTTAATAAAGAGAGAGAGAGAGAGAGAGAGAGAGAGAAGGGGGGGAAGGGAATGGTGTTGATCATTGGACATATGGCATAGTGAGGGGATGCTGGAAGAAGAGGTTAGCGGGGAAAGAGAGTTACAAGGAGTTACAAGGGGTAACTCGTATCTCGAAGCCCTGGCGATCCATTTCAGGGAGAACTTATGGTTGAACAATAGAAAGATTATATAATGCAAGCACTCCTTATATATTGTGCAAAACACCGTCTAATCTCTTATTATTGTGTGTTGTATTGCATCTTGTCAAACCCATTCTGTATCTTTAACCCCTTCTGTACCGGTGACGTCTTTTATATTTTGTTTCAGCTATATTTAGATGATTTTATAAAGCTTAGGAAGGATATATGGTAGCTAAAAGGATTGATTGATATTGGCTGTAGCCTTTTAATGAGTAGACGTCCTTCCTAAGCAGTAAACAATCGTCTAATAGTTGCCAGAATATAATGAAAAGTACATCACCGGTACTGAAGGGGATGAGGGGAAGTATTTGTTTTTGTATTCTGGAACTTCGTCTCCCTCATGTTTAGACCCAATAGTTTTGAGATTTCAAGACGTTCTCCCCATTATTTGGCGATTATAGGTGCTTCCTCCCCATTTCTGTCAATATTAAGATCTTTCGTGTCATTTAGGTATCAAATGTTTCTTCGTGAGCGATAGCGAGCCTGTAGTTTTAGAGAAACCAGCCTTAACCCTTTGAGTACCAGCGATGTGTGTTTTATTTTATTCTGGCTATATTCAGACGAAATTATGCAGCTTAAGAAGGATCTGTGGCAGTTAAAATAGTTGGATGAGCTAGTTTGAAGCCTTATTATTACTAGAGGTCCACCCGAAGCTGAATACAAGTGTCTAATCATTACCAGAATATAACTAAAAGGATGTCACTGGTTGTGGACGGGTTAAGCCGGGACATTGCCGAAAACATTTAAAGGATGTCACTGGTTGTTTGTGGACGGGTTAAGCCGGGACATTGCCGAAAATATTTAAAAACAAAAATCTGGAAGGAGAGTCTCAGGGGAGGGAGGGGGGGGGGGGGGAAGAGAGATTTTTTGTTATTAATATATTTTTTTTTTTAGAGAGAGAGAGAGAGAGAGAGAGAGAGAGAGAGAGAGAGAGAGAGAGAGATCACCGTAAGCAGACCTACAGTAATGGGATTTACATAATATAACAGCCATGGGCCAAGGACAGACCCCCTGTGGAACACCAACAGTGATAAGAGTCCATTCAAATGAATCACCAATACACACAACTCGAGCGAACTAGAGACAGTGAGAAAGTGAGATAGCATATGTAAGACAACAGACGAACTACAGTAGAGACAAAGTGAGAAAGTGAGATACAATTAGTAACAGAGCAGACAAACTAGAGATAGAGTGAGTAAGTGAGGTAGAGCAATTGAGAGATAGTGAGCAAGGTATTATGAATATAAGAGACACTTAGAGATAACGAGCATAATAAGGCATAGGGAGAGGTAAGTAGTGAGATAAGTGAAAATAATGATAAAGTGAAATAGAGAAATTGAGAGGGACCGGCAGAGATAAGGAAATGGAAAGGAATGAGGATGATATTGTGAGAGTGAGAGGTAAACAGAGAAAGATAAATATAGTGAGAATTAAAGATGGTGAGAAAGGTAGTGAGAAAAAAACGGCAACGAGAGAAGATAGTAAAAGATAGTGAGAAAGAAATAATATAAGATATTGAACACAATGAGTGAAGAAAGGTAATGAGAAAGAGGAAACTAGTGAGACAGGAAGAGTGTGAACATTGAGTAATATAATGTAGATATGTAAGAACGTGAGCAAGACAAATTGAAATTGAACTGTTTGAAATTGAAATATTTAATTAGCCACAAGAACATACAGAGTAATATTACCTATTGATACAGTATGTAATTAGCTGCGCCTTATTGAGAGTTGTCTCTCTTAAAAGAAAAGACACCCGAGTTTCTGAATCATAAATATTAGGATAGTCCAATAATTATTTAACAGAAAATAGTGTGTTCCTGGGAACCTTTATAATAAAGGTATTATAATTAACCCATCTAGCCCGAATGTCCTCATTTGAGCACTTCACTTTCATTAATGTAATATAAAACACTTGTAATAACACAACCCACCCTCACATACATACTGTATGATAATGCACCATATACTGTATAATAATATGTTCATGTAAATTTAAAGTATATGTGTGTATATACAGCATATATACTGTATATAAATATGTAATAAGTACAGTATATACATTTTCACTCAGATACGCATACTCAGCCTACATACCATATTCGTAGTTTTCATGTCTAATCCAAAAAATGTAAATTCTCCACCCCCTTTCTCCTACTTATGCCTAATATCCTAATCTCTTCTAAAGATGTACTTTCTACCCTCTCTGGGCTTTATATTAAGAAGGCGTACAGTCTGGACAGTGTTCCTCCTGCTGTACTAAAAAACTGTGCTTCCGTGCTGACCCCCTGCCTAGGCAAACTCTTTCGTCTCCGTCTCTCCTCTAACGTCTTCCCTTCTTACTGGAAGTTTGCTCTCATTCAACCTGTCCCAAAGAAGGTTGACCTCTCTCAACCCTCCAACTATCGTCCAGTTGCTCTCATCTCTTGTATCTCTAAAGTCTTTGAAACTATTCTTTCTTCCAAATTTCTTAAGCATTTCTCTTCTCATAATCTGCTCTCAGATTGCCAGTATGGCTTCCTTAAGGGTCGCTCTACTGGTGATCTTCTTTCATATCTTACTAACTCTTGGTCATCCAACTTTCGGAACTTCAGTGAGACTTTTTCTGTCGCACTAGACATATCGAAGGCCTTCGATAGAGTCTGCCACAAATCTTTAATTTCCAAACTACCTTCCTTCGGTTTCTATCCCTCCATCTGTGCCTTTGTCTCTAATTTCCTTTCCGGCCGTTCCATAGCTGCGGTTGTGGACGACCATCGCTCACTTCCTCATCCTATCAACTCTGGTGTTCCTCAGGGTTCTTTCCTATCTCCTATTCTCTTTCTAATTTTCATAAATGATCTTCTCAACTGTACATCCAGTCCCATTCATTAATATGCAGACGACTCTACCTTACACTACTCAATTAGTTTTCCAGAACGCCCCAGCCAGCAGTCCCTCAAAAATAAACATAATGAAGCCATAAAACACTTATCTTCTGATCTAGCTACTATTTCCAATTGGGGTAGAGAAAACCTTGTTGCATTTAATGCTTCCAAGACCCAATTTATCCATCTTACTACCTGTCACGAACCTCCAGAGGACTTTCCCTTATTCTTCAACAATACAGAAATCAATCCTTCATCTTCTCTTAATATTCTCGGTGTCTCTTTTTCTTCTACTCTCACTTGGAAGGACCATATTACCAGTCTTGCTAAGGCAGCCTCCCAGAAGCTGGGTGTGCTCAACCGCCTCAAGGGGTTCTTTACCCCTGTGAAACTTCTTGCTCTGTACAGGGGCACAGTGTGTCCTTGTATTGAGTATTGTTCACATGTGTGGGGAGGACCCTCTCACACCGCACTCCTAGATAAAGTAGAAAGGAAAGCCTTTTGTATCATTAACTCCCGACCTCTCGCCAACTCTTTGCAATCTCTCTCTCTTCGCCGCAATGTTACATCTCTCTCGCTATTCTATCGCTACTACAATTATCTGTGTTCCTCGGAGCTTTCTCAGTGTATACCACCTCCTATACGTAGGGTATGTAGTACCCACCTTGCAACACAATCCCACCCCTACTCTGTGCAACTCTCCAACCCAAGAGTGAAATGCTATTCTCAGCAGACCTTTTTCTATTCAACTGCTGAGCTCTGAAACTCTCTCCCAGAATCAGTCTTTCCCTCTTCCTATGACTTAAATTGCTTCAAACTCTGTGTGTCCAGGCATTTTAACTCGAACGTCCCTTGATTTAGGCCCTGTCTCTCTTTCAAATCTGGGGGAGGCACTCGCTGCAGGCAGTTATGCCTTTTGTCTCCCTCATTCACATAGAAAGAAAAAAATATAGGTTTGATCCCCGGAAGGGAGAAGAGAAAACCTAATATTTAGTAGTGGCCCCGAAATCATTGACGATATGCCTATTAGTATAATAGCCTCCTTTCAAGCGCCCGCGGGCAGCCAGTTTGAAACTCCCGCCGCGGGGAAACGGAGTACTACACATCATAAGTGTAACAACGCAACTTCTCTTATGGAATTGTCTTATGATTGGGGTACGCACTACGAAGAAACTTCGTAAAAAATAAAAGAGAAAACATAAACTCAAAACTCGTTTTGCTATAGCTTTCCATCTCGTGGGTTTCTTGCGCGTGGATTCTAGCCCAGACCGTGGCAAGAGAAACACCATTCCGCCTTCACTGACATATTAAGACTAAACTCAAGATATCAACGAATGGGAAGGGGATGGACGGGAGGGCCCTACATCGTCAATGATTTCGGGGCCACTACTAAATATTAGGTTTTCTTTTCTACCCTCCGGGGATCAAACCTATAATTTATTAGTGGCCCCTCCATCATTGACGATATGCATGATATCTCAAGACTGGAGGGGGACATTCGTAACAATATCAAACCACTAACAATACCATAGGTAGAGAAAAAAGAATCGCACAGCAAATTTGAGTACTTTATTGTTTGCATACAGTGTATAAAAAATATAAAAGGATAGAAAGCAGTGCCTTACTTCGAAGAAGATCTGCTTTATATATTTGATAAGATTCTCACCTCGAAATTCATAAAATTGATTCTCATCTCGAGATTCATAACTTGTTTTCAGGGAAACAAAAACTTATCCCTGATTAACATAACTTTTGTCCTTAAACTTATTTGTACATGTTATAAAATGTGTACATATTGACTATATAGTTGCAACTATTATAGGTATCTTTGCATAGAAAAATATTTTAGAGCTGTAAAACCAGCTCAACTTATAAAGTATCGCAGCTCGTGAACTTATCACAACCTCCGGCGGAAGGGCTCTCAGGGTCTTGGAGCTTACCTGCAAACCCCCCCCCCCTTTTTCTTCTAAGATTAAACTTAGTAACTAATAACACAATGACTCATGAGACCCTCTGTCGTAAAGCTACACAGGTTAGCTTTGGTTTATCAAGGGTCACCAATAGTTATCGCGTCAGGAATGTATGATTTGAAGCCCACAAATTAGTGTTAGCTATGTCATCAATCGAATAATTTTTTAAGAATCTAAGAGAGACAGCCCACTTTCTGATGTCGTGGGCTCTGCCCACTACGCCAGGATTACTTTCCCTAATGACTTCTACGAGTAAGGAGGCTAATCTTCTTCTCGTGACTCGAGTACCTGTGTTGGTGACCCATAAGGCTCCTGGTTGTTGAGGTTTTGCTACCCTCATAAACTTTATTAAAGCCTGAACCGGGCACAAAATGTGATGCATATGTTCGCGTTTAAGTGCCGGGACCGTAAATTCTGAAAATACATGATCACAGTGTTCGTTCTTAGCTACGAACGTGGGAGACGGCGCGATCTATAGATGCTCATTTAATCTCCCAAACCTGAGGCAATTAGGTTCGTTGCTCATCGCCGCCAGCTCAGATACCCTTTTTCCTGTCGCTAAAGCCATAAGGAACACAGCCTTCTTTAGTAATGATTCAAAGTCCGGCGCATTATTATATTTGCGCGAATGAAGCAAAGATAAAGCTTTGTCCAGTGACCAGGTAGGCATGAGCTGCCGTGGTGGTGGGCGTAGGTTGAAACATGCTCTCATGAACCCTTTCTCCTCCTCCTGCGGTATGGTCAGACCGGTAAGGTCATAAAAGGGGTTTCTAATGGCAGATAAGTGATTCTTTAGTGTAACTACAGAAAGGTGTTTTTGCTCAAACAAATAATCTAAATATTTAAAGACTAAAGCAACTGATGAGTCTGATTGCGCCGTTTCTACTATCCAGGTTGTAAATTATTTCCAATGGGATTGATATTGCCGCCTGGTAGACATAGTATACTGATTAAGAAATTTATTAGTCACACTCTCCCCGTACTGGGCTAGCCATTTGGCATTTTGAATGTACATAAGGCAAAAGTCAGCGAGTTCTCTAGGTTGCCAAGTGTCTGCAAGTGGAAGTACGGGACCGGGAGTGACACCGGGTTCTCGCACCACGTTTTCAACTGGTGGTACCACACCTGGTCCGGCCATAGTGGCACGATCATCGAGACTAAGCCCCGGTAACCCCCGTAGTTTGTGAACTACTTGACACATGAGTGAAGTGTCTGGAGGCGGAAAAAGATAGATTGAATTCCATTTGTTCCAGTTCTTCGACAATGCGTTTGGACCCCCCGCCGCGGTTATTTTTCAGCGGGATAGATAGAGAGGGAGTCTGGGTTCCCTCGGACGCAAATAGATCCATTTATGGACGGAATGGCTCTGCAATCATCTTGTTGAAGATGTTTTGCCTGAGCTCCCATTCTACTACTGTGCTCTGTCTCCGGGACAGAGCGTCTGCCCAGACGTTCGCTACGCCTGGGAGGTACGATGCATGAAGATGTATGCTCAACATTTCGGCTAGAGCAAAAATCTCTTCTGACAATTCCAGCAACTTGCGAGACCTCATTGACCCTTGCTTTTGAATGCAGTGGACTGCATTCGAGTTGTCCATCCGAAAGGCTATTGACTTTCCCTGTAAAGAAGAGCCGCGATTTTGGAGAAAAAATAAAGGAACTAGAAGTTCTTGTTTGTTGATATGAAAGTTCTCGTCTTTGGACCATAGACCTTGACCTTGGTGGCCTAGATTCGACTGATATCCCCAGCATATTGTCCCTGAAGCATCTGTGTCTACCCATACCGTAGGTGGGGGAGAAACCCACGTCATTATTGAGTGCAATGTTTCCTTGATCCTTGCCCAGACCGACAGTAAGTTGTGAATTAATGGAGGGATAGGCCATAATTTTCCCTCCAGTAAGAGTGGGAAACATTTGTTGCCTTCTATTATTAATATCTTTACTTTCAACCGGCCCAACTTTACAGTTAGTTGAATCCAGTCCCGACCAGGGACTCCCACGTCTTCCTCGTCATGTTCAGACTGTGGAGAAACGCGAACAATTTCCTGCGAAATCTGTCTCGGTTTTCCACACTCTGACTGAGAGTAAGGTTGGCTGTGTTCCAGACCAGCCCTATCCACTGAATTACCTGTGTGGGAACAAGGTACGACTTTACCAGGTTGCCCTTGAGCCCTAAGGTTTGTACATGATTTATTACTTGGTTGATATGGATACGGCATAAACTCTCTGACTCCGCCACTACTAGCCAGTCATCTAGGTACCATAAAACCTTGATCCCCTGAGCTAACATTGGCATAAGTGCCTGCCGGACTAATTTTGTGAATATTCTTGGTGCCAAATTTAAACTGAAAGGCATTCTCTGAAAGACATAAGTCTCTTGCCTTATCCTCAAGGTGAGGAACTTTTGAAACCTCCTGTTTATCGGGACATGCCAATAGGCGTCGGTCAGGTCTAGTGAACACACCCAGCTTAGCGGCGGGAGGGTGAGTCTGATTTGATTCACTGTGAGCATCCTGAAGATTAAATTTTGAATATAAGTTTTCAGACACGAGAGATATACTACTGGTCGCATCTGCACACTGTCCCTCTTTGGCACAAGAAATAGTCTGGACGTAAAGACATGGCAAGTTGAATCTACCGGGACAATAACATGCTTGGTGATCATTTCCCGGACTAGTGACTCCACCTCTAAAGAAACATTGTTGACTTCTAGAGCTTGAAGTAAACGAGGTCGCCGGAGGCACCGCCAGGTGATTCCCTTGCGTGCCACTGTCCGCGCCCAAGTTCGCCGGGGCCAGGCCCTGTGGCATGCTTGAAATGACCCCGTCACTAGACTGGGGTTGTTCGACAGAACTACACTCGAGTCCAAATCGCCTGCGATAGGCCCCGGGAGAGAGAGAGTTTGATTGACTAGTTTTTTGTGGGTGCTGGGGCAGAGGTAGACGGGTGGCTAGGTTTGGCAGATGTCGTCCCCTGATTTGGCTTGTGTTGTGACTTACTCTTGTTCCACTTACTGTGAGGCTTACCTTGTTTCTGCTTTTGCTAAGTACCTCCCTGCTGTGGGGAAGGACGGGGGTCCTGAAAGGACTGTTTAGCAATGTTAGCATAAGGTTTGCCTCCAGTCTTTTGTTTGGAGTATGGTTTCTTGAACGAGTCCTTCTTAGGCTGGGAGGTACTCTGCGGCAAGCTACCTACCAAATTGTACACTGCTCTCCATGTATCTAATCTAAGAGAGAGGCAGTCAAGACAGGGGAAAGAGTCACCCGGCGACCAATATCTTCCGGTAATTTCTTAACCATAAACACCCTCAAGTCCTGGCGTGCTCGCACAGCCTCTAGTAAGGCTATTCTGATGTCACCTCGGGACTGGATTGAATTTTGTAAGAGCAGCCGCCGTGATAACTCCGTGGCCTCTGCCTTTCATTTTGATTTTCAATAGCTGAGATAGTCTGTGTGAGGGACTGGGCTATTTGGCGGCTTACAATATATTGGGAAATAAGTCTATAGGCTTTGTTTCTTAATTTGAAATCTCTATCCAAGTGAGCTGGGGGAGGAGTCGAGAAAGGTTCCCTTAACTCATAGAGAGCAAGCTTGGGGGCCGAAAGAAAATCAAAGAGAGCTTGGGACACCCCTCCTGCCTTATTTATGGGGAGTGAGAACCAAGAGTGGGTTTCCTGAGGAATTTATTGGGATGATTTTGTGGTAATGGTAGCTGCAAACTGTTGCGCCTCACCTTCCCAGTCCCTCCACGGACCCACACCTACCTTCCCCACCTGCAACACTGGACTGTGTGTTTGGTCTAGCGCCGGAATTGTATCCAGTTCCGGCGTTAATGCGTTCAGAGCTTTCATGTCATTGACGCCGTCAGATTTTGTCCAGTCTGCAAATAGTCTTGCAGATGAGGCAGAGGACAAAGCCAGAGTTGACGAATATACAAAGAAATCCGGGTTATAGACATTGGGTATAGCCTTAATAGTAGCATCTAGTAGCCTACCTTGCATATCCTTAACCCTTAGTTTCTTGCTTTTGCTCACCTCTATGGTCCAGTCACTCGGGACCGGAATCTCCCCCGATATTGTTGTCTGTGCCATGTGGTGAACATTCTTGGCTAAAGCCAGAACCCATGAGCAGTCAGGCCCATATAGAAGCAGCATAGGGCCTTTTCTATGCAAAATTTTGTCTAGGGAAGGAGGTGTGATATCTGTGATAACTCGGACATTCGTAGTTGTCAAGGCGGCGGACATTGTTGTGTCACTCGCCGTGGTGGTTATTTAGTTGACGTTAAGAGGGGGTATGGTAGTATTAGATTGAAATGCGGTAGGTTGTAAGGGCCTCACTGTTGATTCAATTGGGGGAGCTACCGGTGCCGTAGTGGAAGGGACCTGAGAACTAGGGATATGATACTGTCTCATTACTTTATGCAAGATATCATGAAGGTCATCTGTAGTTACATATTTAATTTGAGATCCCCGGGAAGACTCTGAACCCGCCGCAGAGCCTTCCTCGTTCACTGGTTGTCCTGAGGATATTTGTATATCTTCTACCTCCTCTAGGACTTCCACAACCTCCGGCGTTTTCTGCGTTTGTAAAACTACCGGCTCATTCAACGGCCACACTAAGTCCGGGACTGAAGAGGGAATATTATCATTGCTCCTCTGTCTGTCTTGACCCTGAAACCCAATTTGTGCCTGTGGTGGTTCTAATTGTCTCCAAACACTTCTGTTAGGCATGGCGGGAGGTTGGGAGTCCTGTATAATACTAGCCTGTGACATGTCATAATGTTGGACGGTACATGGTGTATAACCCCTATATTGTTCCGCCAGCACCCGTTGTGACACTATTGGTGGATCTGTTCGTGGTGTGGCAAGATTTACCTTAGGTATAGCAAATTCCTTCAGCCCATCCCTGGGATTCGACTCGGTCTCCTCAGTCCCCGCCTCCGAGTTTCCTGATTGGACAGACATGGAGGCAGAGGCGGAGGAAATTGGCCGCGGCGCCGGCGTAGGCTGGCGCCGAGACGACGTCTCATCCGTGCGGGAACTTTTATGTCCACTCACTGATTTAGGGGTCGAAGTCACAGATTCTTCCCGCCTTCTTTTACTAGACTTAGCCGTCGATTCTACTGAAGATTGGCGGTCTCGTCTACGAAGTGATCTTGACCTGGACCTTGACTTGGTCCTCGGCGAAGGCGATCGTCCTCGTTTGCGGCGGTCGGGGGGGGGGGGGGTTGCCTCGTCGCTGTCGCTACTCTCGCTACTAACTAATTCCTTAGACAAAGCTTTAGTTTTAGATTTGGGAATCGACCTAGCTGACGTTGCTTTAGACACTGGAGATTTAATCACTAAATGTTCCCACAATGTTTTGTCATCACACATCAATGCCTTATGGGCCACATCTTTTGCATAGATTTTAAAGATAGTCTTAATCTCCTGAAGGGCTACTAGGCATGAAAGGCCCATTTTCTCAAACACGTTTGACCGGAGTTCTGAGCAAACTGTGCATTTCTTAGACAGCCAAAGTCCTCTAAATCTGTCGAGGCACTTTACACATTTGATACAATGTTTATGGGCAAAGACCGGGAGAAGAGGACAGTTAAGTGTAGCGCACAGAGAAAAGCGAGGCATGATGGAGCTAAAGACCCCCCCCCCCCCTGCCGTGATCGGCTCCCTCACCTGCTGCCTGAGCTGCTACTGGAGTGACGAAATCTGGAAATAGAAATTTCCAGGAATCAATGCTCATAAGGATAACCTGAGAGGTGTTAAAACATCCTATCCTTCAAGTCCGCCGGAAAATTAGCTATAGCACACTGCTACTCTAACCTTCCGCTTGACTTTTCTTAGGAAAACTTAATTTCCTCTTGAACTGCTTACCTGTGACAAAGTGTCACTGGCCCAATTATTCCGTTAAAACTATGTTGACTATGGTCTAGATAGAAATAAGCCCACTAGACTGTTAGCGCCGGGCCAGGAGAGTACAGTACTGTTAGAGCCGGGCGAGGAAAGTCATGCCATGCTAGGCTATCGGTTTGGGCGAGTTCGCTCGAAGATTACTCCCTTAGGAATATAGCATTTTCCGCCGGGAGGTTCGTGGTACTGCACACCACGCCAGGATTTTTTTTGCTCAAACCTTTTGCCTACGAGGCGAGGTTAGGCGTCAGTACGTAGAAAGAATGCCGGAAGGCAACGAGCCAAAAACATTGGGAGGGTCGACTTGTATGTGAAAGTCAGGGCTCCCCAAAACACCCCACACCACCATTAGGACGTCTCCTGACTCCCTGTTTATGTGTTAAATATACATACACATATAAACGAGGGATATATCTAGGGTTATAATAGTATAAAATAATATTTATTAATAATATCAACCCCTATACCCTACGGAGACCCCTAATGAGGCTGGCCACGAGGCTTGTAGTAATCTTACACCTTGTAGTTTACCTTACCTCCTGAAGACACTGCTGCGACAACTGGCGTGGGGAGTGGCAAAGCAGGCTCGAACCATGTAAAGTCTCACACCACGTGTGACAACTCTTAGACCAGGGCGTCTGCTATAATAATTCAAAAGCAACTGCCTCATATAGATTGTCAGAAGCCTAATCCTGTGGATAGATGAGACTCCTACCTAGTAGCTGATAGCAATATCTAAGGCGCAGAAAACATAAACAAAAAACACATGCGGCGCTGATCCTGGAAGATTGTAGGCGCCTGCACAATAGTACCTTATTTTAACACTTCCCTGCAGGCATACCAATGGGGTAGCCTGTGCTAGTTAGTCTAAACCTATTCAATACAACTCAGATAAATACAAATGAGCAAGGACTCACTAGAAGCGAGCGAACGAAGAATGTGGCAGAGCACAGGCACGCACGTCCTACTGGGATGGACGCGGGGAAGGGAAGGCGGAATGGCGTCTCTCTTGCCACGGTCTGGGCTAGAATCCATGCGCAAGAAATCCACGAGATGGAAAGCTATAGCAAAACAAGTTTTAAGTTTATTTTTTCTCTTTTATTTGTTTACGAAGTTTTTTCGTAGTGCGTACCCCAATCATAAGAAGATTCTATAAGAGAAGTTGTGTTACACTTATGATGTGTAGTACTCCGTTTCCTCGCGGCTGGAGTTTCAAACTGGCTGCCCGCGGGCACTTGTAAGGAGGCTATTATACTAATAGGCATATCGTCAATGATGGAGGGGCCACTAATAAATAGTATATTTTCAGATTTTATTACAATGATTGCAATTATATTAAAGTGACCAGATAAAAACATAATACATCGTCTATTCCTGGTTATAATTTTGAATGTATTTACATAGTATATAATATTTCAGAGCCTTTTTGAAAATGAAAATGGATACTTTATCTTAAATATATTGAGGGAGTCCGTTCCACACCTTCACCTTATGATAAACAATCGATGATTGTGATTTCCTTAAAGTCGTTAAAGGAATCTTTAGAAGATTATTGTTTTTAAAATTGTACATATTATTTTTGTTATATTGAAACATGTTCGTATTCATGTTCAGCGATTTCAAAACAAATAAAGCACTACAGTAAATATTTATGTGTCATTTAATTCCAACTCTAAGGTTATGAAAAATATCATTTATGTGAGCATATTTCGTTTTCGTTCGTTCGTTCGAGAGAGAGAGAAAGAGAGAGATTGAGAGCGAGTGTGAGTGTGAGATTAAGTGAGACAGTGAGTAAGATAGACAGCTAGAACGGTAGTGTGAATGCGAGCAAGGTAGAGTTAGAGTGGAAGTACTCTATATTTTATTAATTTCACCACAACACCAAACACCTCCAATTAAATTAATGAAAGCATATAATTTATGTGATCCACCAGGATTCGAACCTGGGTTATCACACACATATGCTTAACACTCTAACCATTACACCACCAAGACACCGAGATACAGTGAGATAGGAGGATATATAAACAGTATGAAGAGCGAAAGTGAGCAAGTAAGGGGTGGTGAAATAAAGACAATGAGAAAGTAAGCAAGGCATAAATAGTGAGAAAGTACTGTGAAGAAAGTGAGAGTAGCCATATATAAAGATAGTGAGAAAGTGAACCAGTAAGAGTTCCCATCCTGTCAATGGTAGAGATAGCATGGGCCTTTATCTTACCACTGATGTTGTTGTTGTTGGTGTTGTTGGTGGTGGTGATGGTTTTACTATGGTCATAATTATTATGTTGTTATTGTTGGTATTATTTATTTTGTAGTTGTTGTTGTTATTGGTTTAGTGGTTATAATATTGGTGATGGTTGTGGTGGTGTTGGTTTTGTTGTTGTTGGTGGTGGTATTCACTGGTAAATGTTTGTTTCTTTTGTTGTTAGTGTTGTTTTTGTTAATAGTCTCATTTTTATATTTGAAGTACCTATACTATAAGGGCAAGAATACAATGTGGGTTTTTTAACTGGGAAAGTGAAATACCAATATACAAACACAGAATACAGTTTATTATACAAAATATATGCACTGCACAGGGATCATACTATACACAATGTAATACAATACAAATACAATATATCCGGTTGGAGTTGGGAGAACGTAGCGGTTCCATGTAACTCCCCGTAAAGGTCCTAGTGTTGTGATAGCTATGGCTGGATAAACGGTCAGGTCAACTGGTGGATTAACCAGGTCCCCCACATTTGGTCCCAACCCAAAAAATCTGTAAAGTCAGCTAAGAACATCTAAGGAGAGCCCTGTGTGTGAATGAGGCTTTAAGTCTCTTATGCTTTCTGATTAAGTTGAAAAGTGAGGTTTGTTGTTGTTGTTGTTTTTGTTGTTGCTGTTATCGTTATTATGTTATTATATTATGTTCTTAGTGTGGTGGTTTAGTACTTGTTTGTATTGTTTTCTTTGTTAATGAAATTGCTTTGTTATGTTATCTACTGTTTCTTTTGTTGTTACTAGTGTTGTTGTAATTATTGTATTGTAATACATGTTTTATTGACACAATTTTGAGTTGTTATTGTTGTTGCTGGTCTCGATTTGTTGTTATTGGTGATGTTGTTATTGTAGTTGCTGGTTATGTTATTGTTATTGGTGTTGTAGTTGCTGGTTTTGGTTTGTTGTTATTGGTAGTGTTGTTGCTGACCTTGCTCTGTTGTTATTGTTATTGGTGCGGTGGTACAAAGGACTACATATGAAAACAAGCAACAGATCTATTGATCCTTACGAGGCGGCTTGTATCTACCATACCTAGTCTATGGGGAAAACAAATATTTTGAGGTTATTCATTTGGAAAAGCAGTTAATTGGCAATACATTGATCAAGCCAGGTGTTGAACTATTGAAAAGTACAACACTAAATAACATTTGTAGGTAATCCATTCCATAAGTAAACCACTCGATCGAAAAAGGTATGTTTTGCCTCATGTGAATGGAAAGGCTTTCGAACGATATTACATCTAGTGTAATTTGATTGGTTAATTGTGAAGTACTTCTTGACATCTCTATTATCAAGACCTTTAATAATTATATATGCTTTAAATAAACAGCCTTTGCTTTGTCAAACTAAAATTATTCAAATCCTTTAGACGTTCTTCGTATGACATATTTATAAGTCTAGGGATAATTTTAGTTACTCTCCTCTGTAATAATTGTGTATTACTCGTAAATATAGTTGTTCATGTTTTAGTTGTTGTTTCAGTTGTTGCTGTTGTAATGGTGGTATTGATTTTGTTTTACGTAATTGCTGTTAAAGTTGTTATAATGATTGTTCTGCTACTACCCTACTAGTTTTATTCATACTATCATTGAGTTGTTGTTGTTGTTGTTGTTGTTACTATTGTTGTTGTAGGTGTTATTGTTAATGATGGTGATACACGATATATTATCATTTTTGTTTACTGTCGGTTTTCGGTTGTTGCTGGTGATTATTACTCTCTCTCTCTCTCTCCAAAAGCTAATGCTGCAACTAAGTAAATACGAAGCTAATGTGTGTGCATCATTAATAATTTCACGCATCATATTACCAGGCGTGTAAGAGAGAGAGGGAACAAACAATTTAACAACATAATTCTGCGAACATGTTTTTCTTCACTTCAGAATTCCTGCAGGTCGAACACTACGTTAATGTGTAATATTGAGAGAGAGAGAGAGAGTCACAAGGGAAATTTAGTATCTCAAAAACCTTTTGGTCCATTCTGGGGAGATACTCTAAGTGAAAATTGATTGTGTACTGTACTACACTCCTTTAAGAATGTGCAAACTACTATATATTATCTTCTTAAATTGTTATTTACAACTTCTAAGGGAGATTGTTCTAAGTAGAACAGATTATGTGTTCAAAGTTTCCACATATACTAGTGATGATCCCCTTTTATTCCAACTTCCAGCAATGGTTCTGTGTTGTATTCATATTGAGGTTATGCATTTTGCTATAATCCACACTGTCAAACCCATTAATTAAGTGTAAGTGTTTGACTGACCCTGGAATGACCTGCCTGAAGTAGTGATCATACTGCACCCGGCATCGTGTACACCATCGCAATAGGCCTGCCTCTCTCGTTTCCGGTACTACTTTTCCTTCTAGGCGCCTTTTGCCCGGTGGTGCAAGCCCATGGGCTGACGATCCCCTCCCCCGCTGCCCTCTCAGCGACAGATCTCAACTCACCCTGGCCGAGCATCTGGCGCGGCTTCGGTCAGCCAGACTCGGGACTACTCGGCCAGACAGTCTGGGGAACAACAACAACAACAGGCCAATAAATAATCTTACCTATTGGGATATTTTTTTGTTCACCGTACATCAGCTTCAAATCCTGTGAAACCCTGTGAGGTATACTGTAGGTGCCAAAAACTTGCACTGGATTCTTATGTCATCAATGGGCTAATTTATTATAACTCTACCAAGCGAAAGCAACTACGGAAATTCATATTTACAGCTAACAATAGTATACAATGCATAATATATATATATAATAACCTACAAAAATATGCTAAGCGAGTCCCAGTCATCTGGTGGTCAATAGTGGAACTCAAGTGTGAATGTAGGAATTGGTTAGAACTCATCAGGGTCGCCTGAAACCATGTTGAAAATCTGCAATTAAGTTGTGAATTTCCAGGTAGTGGACTATATTATCTACTACTATACCTTCTAAAAGTTTTACTATAATTGATGTCAAGCTAAATGGCAAATAATTCTTGGAACACTCATGATCTTCTTTCATAAAGAATGGGGTCACGTTGACCAGTTTTCAGGAACTGCTACAGTTTCTAGTGATATATTAAAGGTTTCTGCCAAGAAAAGTGTAATTTGATCTCGCAACTCTCGTTCAAACCAGGGAAGAAAGCCATCTGAGCTAGATGATATGATCCTATTTAACCTACCTATTCTTTTTGCTACCTTCTCTGGGGTACATCTAATTCCGCTAAGAACTTAACCCCTATGTACTAATACTGGACTTAGCATGGCAAGAAGAGAGAGAAGAGGGAGAGAGATTGAGATTAATAATTCCGTGGGTACTACATAATATATACTATAAATAACATTGGAAATTATAGAACGGAGAGAAGCACAGGTAGAGACGTGAGAAGAAAGATAAGGGGCAGATAGTCAGAGATAGTAAGAGATAGGAGAGATAGGGGTGAACATTTTTATAATGGGATACCCGTGACAGTGATATAACGCTATATAAATATGATAAGTGTAAATACATAATATAAATAATAAATACAATCAAATAAAGAAATATGAAATAATAGGAAAATAAGGACAAAATTAACGATACTTACAAAGGGACAACTGTAAGTGAAGGAAACATAAATAAGATCAATATGGGTAGAATACGATATATAGAGAGAGAAATTGACAGAAGACAGTAATAACATGAGAGAGAAATATATAAATAAATAGAGAGAGAGGGGTGGGTGGGTTGGTGGAAATAAAATCAGAAATAAAGAAGGTGAGGTGTGGTGGAGTGGTCTTGCCACTGGACTGGTAATTCAATGGACCCGGGTTCGAATCCCAATATGTCAATGGGCCAATATGTCAATGGGAAGATATTATTGGGATGGAATTTTTGCTGTACCTAGTTTCAGTGCATTACCACAAAGCAAACCGAAATGCCAAATAAATACCCGCATTGTTCCCTGATTAAATAGCACTGTATGAATATTCCCATATTCAAAATATGCTACAGGGGGGCAATGCCTAGTGAGTTAATTGCTCAATAGGTGGCGTTGTGAGAGTGAGGGTCCCAGTCTGAAGGGATGAGACGGTGAAGCAACGAGGCGAAGCGGCTTCAGAGATGGGACTGCTTCGAGCCGTGAATGGGTGCTTTGCATGTCTCACTCCCTAGACTGAAACAAGACCTCACGGGCCTTGCCGTGTTCAGCAGTGGAGTGTGCAGGCTCTCAGCCTATGCCAGAGAGGGAGTAGTTGGAATATAGAAAAAACAAATAACAACATAAAATATAGGTATAAATGACTGTTGGGTATAAAGAAAACAGGTATCCTGCAACTCTCATAATCATCCCCCCTCCCCCACTTCTTAGTGGGGACGTCTGAAATCAGGGCGGTGCATATGCCCAGCACCAGCCACTCATCAGGGCCCACCCCCACACCCTTTTGGGAAGCTGTACACTGGACACGGACATCCTGAGGGGAGGCCATGTACGGAGCACCGGTGCTGGTGCGGTGCGACGGTGCCGTGTGGATCAGCGCATGCCCGACGACTTTGATTGTCTCCCCTTTAAATAGGCCTTTCAAAACACGTCCAGCATGCCGTCTCGTAGCTCAGTAGTAACGGTTAGGGCTCACACCCAAGAGATCTAGTGTTCGATCCCAGCACAGTACAATATATTTGTGCTTGTATTTTTGTTATAGAAAACTAATTTTGGTTAGGTTAGGTTAGATTAGGTTAGGTTAGTTAGGTTAGTCGAACACAAATGATAATATATATTCTGAAGAAAAAATAATCAAAGTCGCCGCGCATGCGCAGATCCACACGGCATCGCCGCACCAATAGCCTACCGACACTCCGCACATGGCCTCCCATCCTGAGCAACTTACCCCATCAACCCACCAAGCGAGCTCATCACTTCCGGCCCAGTCCCTTTGCTGTCCCTACGACTCGAACTGCCCACGCTAGACACTGAGCCAATCCCAGCTAGCCTGTGACCCTAGACTAGTCACAGAACCTACCCAACTACCCTGCTGCTAGCCTACCTTCCGACGTCACAGAAATCCAAAGCAGGTGATTGGCCAAGGCAAGACACAGAAAGACAACTCGAAGGGGATGGGCTAAAAAAGATATCGGGAAGGAAGCCCAAATTCTCCCAAAGAGACTCCTGAGGAGAATTAGTTCACGAATGGCACCACCTTAGCCAACAACCTTTTCCCTCCCCTCCTCACCTGCACCCTCTGCTGGTCCCTCTCTGATTCACAACCACTGAACTCGCAGTATCCCACAACCCCTGACCCCGAACCTGAAGCAGCTCTCTGAATGGTGCAAGCTTCTGTTGCAACTAGTTACTAACCCTACCCTGTCTGCAGAGTTACGAGACCTAAAGGAGGCTGATCAACCCATTCCCCGAACCATACTTCCTACAACTAGAAGAAGAGTGGAAAGAGAATCTAACTATTGCCCTAAGAGGATAGCGAGAGGAGGACGAGGCCCGCTCCCTGAGAGAAGGAGACAACCCTTGGACGTAGAGAGGCTCCATGCATGTTGTACGCAGAAAGTGGAAGTCGACACAAGTATGTTAAAACTTCTGTGAGAAAGGGTACAAGTCTGAGGCATGCAGACATACCCCTGAAGGACGACCAAACGCCCCCCTCCCTGCTGTGCAACTGTGGGAAGCAAGCAGAAGTCGGCCTAGAGTGTGGGCTGGTTAAGCAAATACAGATTCTCAAGAAGCTAAAGATAAGTACATATATATTTGAGTCTGTGATTAACGATTACGAGTTCATGTGGAGAGTGACCACCCTTTAATATAAGAAACCCCACCACTACCTGACCCGAGTGTCCACGTGTACCTGTGCCCCTGTTACCAACGATAACCTAAATACCAAGTCTAGGTGCTAATGAACCTTGCTGTTAGTTCGGTTAATTCAGTTAAAGTCAAGAAGTACATATATACATATTGAATAGAGAATACTCCGTAGTCGAGCCTGTGCCTAATTATGGTGTGTCTTAAATGTGTATGTCCTAGTCATTCGGAAGTCACCTAAATCACGGAGCATTCCCCTCTTGTCCATACCCATCATTATCAATGCAAATTTGAGTATCAAAGGAGTGGAAAGAAGAGTTACCTTTTTCTCAGTGTGTCAATAGGCTATAAACCGTGATCCCAAGACTAGTGATTTCATGTAGTTATATCCCTAGAAAAGGACAGTATGTAAGGGTGTGGAAATTCGTGGTTGATACCACCACTAGGTATCAGGTATTAAATTATGATATTGCTACCAAAAATGTATAATGGTGTTATATATATATATATATATATATATATATATATATACAGTACAGGTATATATATACAGTATATATATAGATATATATATATATATATATATATATATACAGCATATATATATATATATATATATAATATATATATGCCGTGGTGTAGTTGATTAAAGCGTCGGCTATCGTCCTGACGGTCGGCGGTTCGAACCCCACTGAGAGATTAGAAACATATATATATATATATATATGTGTGTGTGTGTGTGTACATCAACGTGTGTAATATGTTTATGTGGTATTATGTAATTATTTGTTCCCCATTGGCCGAGGTATAAGTGATGATATTTTAATGATCCACGTGGAGTACAAATCAAATTAATCCAACCAGTGTTTTTCCGCCAAAGACAACCTTAAAGAGATCCCGCTACCCTTGCCCTAATTAAAGTAAAGTTAGTGCAGTAGAGCGTCTTCACACAATTGCCTTTCATTGAGATTATCGCATTAAGCTCATTCACACCTCTCCGCAAACTGTAGATTAACCCTTTCAGCTACCGACAACCAAACCCCCCCACCACCCCTCCCTTGTCCAGCCGCTCTACCCTCTCTCCATGTCTGTCTGTGTGTGCATTCCCAAACATACATATGTGTGCGTGGGAAGAGCCCAACAGGTGTCCGGAAAGTCGGGAACCCACTAATTTCCTAATAAGAAGCGAACATTACTTGTGCCTTCGCCAGAGTATACAGTATATATACTGTATGTGCATGATATATAATATACAAAGCAGCAACAGAAGAGTCTATATATATATATATATTGCTATAGGTAATTGACTCACATAATACTAGGAAGGACATTTGGTCTACTCCACACAGTATTTAGTTGATAAGTATATACAATATAGCTTGTGAATTGTAGTGGGTCTTGTCAAGGAGCTTACAAATTCATTAAACCTCCTTGGGTCTTGCATTGTATTATCCTCACTCTTGCATGCCGATCCCCGGCTGAGTTTGTCACGAACCTGAGATTTAATAGCAGCACAAATAAATGACCAAGTATATATATGCAATATATTATAGAGGAGAGTTTAGCAGGGGCCCCGGAGGGTTAATGTATATACTGTATATATATATATATATATATATATATATATATATATGTATACATATATATATATACCGGTATATACCGGTACTGAATATATATTAATATAGATATAGGAGTTGGCTCCTCAGACCTCCAACAAGATTAATTAAACCCCCCCCCCCTTCTTTGAGATAATGTTATACATTTTTCTGTAGCCAAATGTGCCGAAATGAATCAAAATGTCTTAGAATCGCCAAACAAATACGTATACGAATCTCAAAACTAATATGGCTAAATATGCGGGAGAACGGGTTCAGAAAAATAACTCCCCATAACGTTTTTTAAAGTTAATTGCAATCGTCAAATTTATTGTAATACAATATATACATTAAAATGCATCCGTGTGCCATAGGTAGCTATTATCTGTTAAAAAAAATGTAATAACACTATTAATGATGCAGTGAAGGTATTACACACATTTTGACTCCAACTGTAAATACTCTCATAAAACGTCTTGAGCATCTTATGTATTTAGTTATGCCTATACTGTCATTGAGATTAATTTAGGAATGTAATTTGATTTTGTTCTATTCTTAGCCAAAAACTATTTAGGCATCTCAATTTTGACAATCTAGGGAATTCTTAGATTGCTAATATTGGTTCTCAAGGGACAATATACTGGCGATATATTTGTATATATGTATATTTATATATATATATATAGATATATACATATATATACTGTATATATACTGTATATATACTGTATATATACCGTATATAATTTTTGTTTTTCTTAATTTCAATCTCCTGGCCATCCTTATTTTGTTACATTAACGAACCACAGCTAGCAAGACATAATAATGGATACATAATATGTATTATTGCTTGTGAGTGTACACCAGAGACACATTGGCTATTGTTTTAGAGACTGGTACAAATCTCTGGTTTCATAATGTTTACTCTTTTAGTTTGCATCCTTCTATCTGTACACGTCCTCACGAAACAATTCGCTGCCTTCTTTTATTTCCTTAGCATGCAAAAAATTTGAATAATTAGTCATTTGCATATGTTATTGTGTGTACATTAAATACTGAATCATACTAATAGCTACCTAACAGCAAATATTTTCCATAATAATTGCTATGAATATATTTGCATAATTAAATTGATAAGACTTCCACGAATTGTTGTGAGTGGCTGTGCATTCTCGTCAAGATTTCATGTTTAACCTTATTTTATTCTAGCTGTATTTAGACGATTTTGTGCATTTTAAGAAGAATCTGTGGTAGGTGGAGTGAGCTAGTATGAAGCCTGTTCATTGCTGTAGGTCCTTTTTAAAATGAATGAAATCGTCCAATGGTAGTGAAAATATAGTTAAAAGGTCGGAACCGGTACAGAAAGGCTCATATTTATCAAAGGCAAAGATAATCATACTGTTTCCAATATATCAGTTGTATATAATCGTACTTTGTTGCACGTAACTATAACGCTTGTTTTTCAACGCGACACATCTGTTCGTCCTCATCTCTCGGAATACTGCAGGTTCTTTTTTCTCATGGCAATTCCTGGAACGATTCTATTTCAGACCTTGTTGTGAGAGAGAGAGAGAGAGAAAGACAGAGAGGGAGAGAGCCAACAGTCTAGAGTCCAAATGAGAATGGTGGTAGGATAATTAGAGGAAGCTTGGAAATATGAGCATAACCGTTGACTTATATAAATGTGTGTTTTCTTTCTGTATTCAATTATTTTTTCATATATTTAGTTTCCTCCCTAGACTTCCATTTGTGCATTTGTCGGTAGAAAATGCCCAGGCCGAAGACGGTTTCCTCCTAAATTACAGGCTCGTTATCTCTCACCTGGAAAAAATCGACACCTAAATAACACGAACAGTCTTAACATCGCCAAACTAATGAGGCAAATATCTTAGCCTCTTACATACTAATGGGGCTAAATATGAGGGAAAAGGGGGTCCAGAAAAAGACCCTAAATACAACATAAAGGGGCACTAACATGAAGGATATCGAGATCAGTAATACAAAGAGGATGACAATTGTACGAAAGGGAGTGGAGGGGTAAGTAATGAAAGATATTACAAGACTATTCAAATACTGTACTATAAAAGTAAACATTGCATGATATAAACAATACATATTATGATTTGAATATTAGGGAACGAAATAATTCGAAAAACAACAGCATTTATTTGTCACACGCACACACATGCCATATTGTGTATGTGTGTGTGTGTGTGTGTGTGTGTGTGTGTGTGTGTGTGTGTGTGATACATCTGGATACGATTGTGTTTGATATATAATTATCAGGAGTGAGAACCGAGACTGGTCGTAAAAATAGCATAATTAAATAATTCATAAATCCTCCACTATTACCATAGAAACTATTGTATCATACAGTAAATAGATCATAATAAACATCCTGTCAACAAGATAAACAAAACTTAAGATATATACAACCTGTTTTGACAACAGACTATGGGAACGGATGACACAAGAGATAAACTTTACATAATGTGTTTAGCCTTTGTTTGTTTTTGGTTATAATATATGGATTGCTTTGTATATCAAGTTATTGGCTACTGCACACTACTGAGTGACTGATTGATTTGTTAATGATTACCAATGCCATTGTTTAATGTATAATATATCATTTACCTGTTATTTTGTGGACACAAACGTATCTTTAAAATATTTGAGTACTGCAGTATGCCAATAATTACTAGCTGTAGCACTCTGAAGGAATCACATGAATAATTACTAGCTGTAGCACTCTGAAGGAATCACATGAATAATTACTAGCTGTAGCATTCTGAAGGAATCACATGAATAATTACTAGCTGTAGCACTCTGAAGGAATCACATGAATAATTACTAGCTGTAGCACTCTGAAGGAATCACATGAATAATTACTAGCTGTAGCAGTCTGAAGGAATCACATGAATAATTACTAGCTGTAGCACTCTGAAGGAATCACATGAATAATTACTAGCTGTAGCACTCTGAAGGAATCACATGAATAATTACTAGCTGTAGCATTCTGAAGGAATCACATGAATAATTACTAACTGTAGCACTCTGAAGGAATCACATGAATAATTACTAACTGTAGCACTCTGAAGGAATCACATGAATAGAGAGCTGAAAAATTAGTCCTTAGTTTTGTCATGGGAATCTATGCAGGTCAGATATCACTACAATCACTTTGAATTGTATAGCAAATGGTACGTTTAAGGGGAGGTTTTTAGTTAGTTCCCTAGACCTCCATCAAGCTTAAAATTACACCCTCTAGGCCCCCTTTCAAGATAAATGTGTACATTTTTCGGTAGAAAAATTTCCCGGCCAAAGGCCGGTTCCTCTTAAATTACAGGCTCGCTATCGCTCGCCAGGAAAACATCGACACCTAAATTGCATGAAAGGTCTTAACATTGAGAGAAATGGGGCGAAAGTTCTTAACTATGGTGCGAATGTCTTAAAATATCAAAAGCAATGGGGCTAAACATGAGGGAGAAAGGGGTCCAGAAAAAAATCCCTCAAGTGGATATCTCCCCTTAACGCTGATGCATCCTTACATTCCTGCAAGTGTTTTCAAAATAAGAGGACACATTTATATTAACTGGCTATTATTAGACATTTTTATATTAACTGGCTATTATTAGACATTTTATATTAACTGGCTATTATTAGACATTTTATATTAACTGGCTATTATTAGACATTTTATATTAACTGGCTATTATTAGACATTTTATATTAACTGGCTATTATTAGACATTTTATATTAACTGGCTATTATTAGACATTTTATATTAACTGGCTATTATTAGATATTTTATATTAACTGGCTATTATTAGACATTTTATATTAACTGGCTATTATTAGACATTTTATATTAACTGGCTATTATTAGACATTTTATATTAACTGGCTATTATTAGATATTTTATATTAACTGGCTATTATTAGACATTTTATATTAACTGGCTATTATTAGACATTTTATATTAACTGGCTATTATTAGACATTTTATATTAACTGGCTATTATTAGACATTTTATATTAACTGGCTATTATTAGACATTTTATATTAACTGGCTATTATTAGACATTTTATATTAACTGGCTATTATTAGACATTTTATATTAACTGGCTATTATTAGAAATTTGTATATTAACTGTCTATTATTAGACATTTTATATTAACTGGCTATTATTAGACATTTTATATTAACTGGCTATTATTAGACATTTTATATTAACTGGCTATTATTAGACATTTTATATTAACTGGCTATTATTAGACATTTTATATTAACTGGCTATTATTAGACATTTTATATTAACTGGCTATTATTAGACATTTTATATTAACTGGCTATTATTAGACATTTTATATTAACTGGCTATTATTAGACATTTTATATTAACTGGCTATTATTAGACATTTTATATTAACTGGCTATTATTAGACATTTAATAGTGTAATCTGGCTATTATTAGACATTTAATAGTGTAATCTGGCTATTATTAGACATTTAATAGTGTAATCTGGCTATTATTAGACATTTATATTAACTGGCTATTATTAGACATTTTATATTAACTGGCTATTATTAGACATTTTATATTAACTGGCTATTATTAGACATTTTTATTCAGATTGGTAAGAATATGTGGAAGTTAGAGGCTTAACTGAGATTGTCTTTACACTGGTAATTCCCACAGATCGTTACTTAAGCTGTATCGTCCAATTATAGCCAAAATTAACTGTCAGCATCCGTCGTAATACTCAAGGGGTTAAAGCTACGGAATTACGGTACTCGATTAACCCCTACTGTACCGGCGACATCCTTTTAATGGGAGGTTTTTAGTGTGTTTCCTAGACTTCCATCAAGCTTGAAATCACACCCCCTTGACCCCCTTTCAAGATAAATTTTACATTTTTCGGTAGAAAAATTTCCCGGCCGAAGGCCGGTTCCTCTTAAATTACAGGCTCGCTATCGCTCGCCAGGAAAAAATTGACACCTAAATAGGACGACAGGTCTTAAAAGTGACATAAATGGGGTGAAAGTTCTTAAAATCGCCAAACTAATGGGGCGAACGTCTTAAAATCTCAAAAGCAATGGGGCTAAACATGAGGGAGAAGGGGGTAAAGACAAAAATCCCTCAAGTGGAAATCTCCCCTTCATTTTATTCTACCTATATATATTTAGACGCTTTTGTGAAGTTTAGAGAAGGATCTGCGGTAGTAAAATGGGTTAATTGAGATAGTTCCAAGCCTGATAATGGAGATAGTTCCAAGCCTGATAATTGAGATAGTTCAAAGCCTGATAATGGAGATAGTTCCAAGCCTGATAATGGAGATAGTTCCAAGCCTGATAATTGAGATAGTTCCAAGCCTGATAATGGAGATAGTTCAAAGCCTGATAATTGAGATAGTTCCAAGCCTGATAATTGAGATAGCTCCAAGCCTGATAATTGAGATAGTTCCAAGCCTGATAATTGAGATAGTTCCAAGCCTGATAATGGAGATAGTTCCAAGCCTGATAATTGAGATAGCTCCAAGCCTGATAATTGAGATAGTTCAAAGCCTGATAAATGAGATAGTTCAAAGCCTGATAATGGAGATAGTTCCAAGCCTGATAATTGAGATAGTTCCAAGCCTGATAATTGAGATAGTTCCAAGCCTGATAATTGAGATAGTTCCAAGCCTGATAATTGAGATAGTTCAAAGCCTGATAATTGAGATAGTTCAAAGCCTGATAATTGAGATAGTTCAAAGCCTGATAATTGAGATAGTTCCAACCCTGATAATTGAGATAGTTCAAAGCCTGATAATTGAGATAGTTCAAAGCCTGATAATTGAGATAGTTCCAAGTCTGATAATGGAGACGGTTCCAAGCCTGATAATTGAGATAGTTCAAAGCCTGATAATGGAGATAGTTCCAAGCCTGATAATGGAGATAGTTCAAAGCCTGATAATTGAGATAGTTCAAAGCCTGATAATGGAGATAGTTCAAAGCCTGATAATTGAGATAGTTCAAAGCCTGATAATGGAGATAGTTCCAAGCCTGATAATGGAGATAGTTCAAAGCCTGATAATGGAGATGGTTCAAAGCCGGATAATGGAGATAGTTCCAAGCCTGATAATTGAGATAGTTCAAAGCCTGATAATGGAGATAGTTCCAAGCCTGATAATGGAGATAGTTCCAAGCCTGATAATGGAGATAGTTCAAAGCCTGATAATTGAGATAGTTCCAAGTCTGATAATGGAGACGGTTCCAAGCCTGATAATTGAGATAGTTCAAAGCCTGATAATGGAGATAGTTCCAAGCCTGATAATGGAGATAGTTCAAAGCCTGATAATTGAGATAGTTCAAAGCCTGATAATTGATATAGTTCAAAGCCTGATAATTGAGATAGTTCAAGGCCTGATAATTGAGATAGTTCCAAGCCTGATAATTGAGATAGTTCCAAGCCTGATAATTGAGATAGTTCAAAGCCTGATAATTGAGATAGTTCAAAGCCTGATAATGGAGATAGTTCCAAGCCTGATAATGGAGATAGTTCCAAGCCTGATAATTGAGATAGTTCCAAGCCTGATAATGGAGATAGTTCCAAGCCTGATAATTGAGGTAGTTCAAAGCCTGATAATTGAGATAGTTCAAAGCCTGATAATGGAGATAGTTCAAAGCCTGATAATGGAGATAGTTCAAAGCCTGATAATGGAGATAGTTCAAAGCCTGATAATTGAGATAGTTCCAAGCCTGATAATTGAGATAGTTCCAAGCCTGATAATTGAGATAGTTCCAAGCCTGATAATTGAGATAGTTCAAAGCCTGATAATGGAGATAGTTCAAAGCCTGATAATTGAGATAGTTCCAAGCCTGATAATTGAGATAGTTCAAAGCCTGATAATGGAGATAGTTCCAAGCCTGATAATTGAGATAGTTCAAAACCTGATAATTGAGATAGTTCCAAGCCTTATAATTGAGATAGTTCAAAGCCTGATAATTGAGATAGTTCAAAGCCTGATAATTGAGATAGTTCAAAGCCTGATAATGGAGATAGTTCAAAGCCTGATAATGGAGATAGTTCAAAGCCTGATAATGGAGATAGTTCCAAGTCTGATAATTGAGATAGTTCAAAGCCTGATAATGGAGATAGTTCAAAGCCTGGTAATTGAGATAGTTCAAAGCCTGATAATGGAGATAGTTCCAAGCCTGATAATTGCTGGAAGCTCATTTTAAACTGAATCAGATCGCCTAATGGTAACCAGAATAAAGTTAAAAGGACGGCACCGGTACTGAGCCGGGGGGGGGTGGGAGATTTCCACTTGAGGGATTTTTTTCTTGACCCCCTTCTCCCTCATGTTTAGCCCCATTGCTTTTGAGATTTTAAGACGTTCGCCCCATTAGTTTGGTGATTTTAAGAACTTTCACCCCATTTATGTCACTTGTAAGACCTGTCGTCCCATTTAGGTGTCAATTTTTTCCTGGCGAGCGATAGCGAGCCTGTAATTTAAGAAGAACCGGCCTTTGGCCGGGAAATTTTTCTACCGAAAAATGTAAAAAATTATCTTGAAAGGGGGTCAAGGGGGTGACATTTCAAGATTGCTGGAGGAGTAGGAAACAAACTAAAACCCTCCCCTTAAGCCGTTGTCTCACGAACGCATTTTCCGGCAATTTTCTATGAGCCTGTTTTCTCGTACTATTTTGAGCCTCTTTCGCGTTGCACTCGGATATTAGATGGATGATTTATTATGTTAGAATTATGTCGTCTTTTTCTTGTGGAACTTATATTTTGAAGCTGCCAGACTAGAATCGCTCGTAAAAATTTGCGGAAAAATAATTCGTGTAACACCACCTATTAGTCAAGTTGCCAAGATCTTGAGGAACCAGACCACGATGAGACAAGAAGGTTGTATTGTTTGTAAACTGATATAGCAATGCCTCAATTGTATTTAACCCTTTCAGTATTCAAGGACGTATTCATTTATTCTGGCTAACTTTAAACTTATTTAGAAAGACTATTATCAAAGGAAGGAAAACAAAGAATATACAAAAATGGTTCATGTACCTAAAGGCATCCTCCATTCATAAAATGTTTGTAACAATTGGACTTAATCTGTTGCAGGTTGTACATTTGTGGAAACCAACTCCAAGGAAGTGAATTTCAGAGAGTAGTTCTGGTGATTAATGAATTTTGATAGTGGAAGTTCTACATTGTGAGTAAATACTCATCATATAACCTGATACCCACAGTGTCTTCCTAAGCTGAATACAATGATCTACTGATAGTCAGAAAAACAAGAAACTTGCCGTCATATCTTGAAAGTTAATTATTCATGTTAATTATTAATATATTTTCCTTTATTTACATGCATGTATTGAATTATAAACTGAACAAAGGATATTGTTGAGCATTCAATTGTTTGTTTGTGTGTGTGTGTGTGTGTGTGTGTGTGTGTTTGTATGTGTGTGTGTGTAAGGGGAGGGGGGGGGGGTACGTGTACGTAAAAGGGGTATAATGTAATATGGTGTTCTTTTAAATAGGTATTTATGTATATATTGGATGTAGGCTTTTAAATAGGTATTTATGTATGTATTGGATGTAGGCTTTCTGAAAACAAGCTCGAGAATCGTGCAAATTTAAACGGAATATTGATGCAATTCATTCGTGGCCACCTCCTCGGGGATCAAGGAACCTGGCAATAGATAGGTAGATAAATAGATACATTGAAAATTCGAAAATGTACAATATTTGTTTATTTTGTATATATTATTAACATTGTTATTGTCATTATTTTATTTATTTATGTATTTATTTATTTATTTATTTATTTATCTATTTATTTATTTATAAATCTTGTATCAAAGTTCTAATGGCATTTCTCATACAGTAACACAAACTGAGCAGTGTGGTTACCATTGTGAGAATCAAAGGAACATTTGTATGGAAGGAATAGTATCATAGTAGTAGGTGGTGGACATAGTTGTGGTAGTATCATAGTATTGGGTGGTGGACATAGTTGTGGTAGTATCATAGTATTGGGTGGTGGACATAGTTGTGGTAGTATCATAGTAGTGGGTGGTGGACATAGTTGTGGTAGTATCATAGTATTGGGTGGTGGACATAGTTGTGGTAGTATCATAGTAGTGGGTGGTGGACATAGTTGTGGTAGTATCATAGTAGTAGGTGGTGGACATAGTTGTGGTAGTATCATAGTATTGGGTGGTGGACATAGTTGTGGTAGTATCATAGTATTGGGTGGTGGACATAGTTGTGGTAGTATCATAGTATTGGGTGGTGGACATAGTTGTGGTAGTATCATAGTATTGGGTGGTGGACATAGTTGTGGTAGTATCATAGTAGTGGGTGGTGGACATAGTTGTGGTAGTAATAGTATCATAGTAGTGGGTGGTGGACATAGTTGTAGTAGTAATAGTATCATAGTATTGGGTAGTGGACATAGTTGTGGTAGTAATAGTATCATAGTAGTGGGTGGTGGACATAGTTGTGGTAGTAATAGTATCATAGTATTGGGTAGTGGACATAGTTGTGGTAGTAATAGTATCATAGTATTGGGTAGTGGACATAGTTGTGGTAGTAATAGTATCATAGTAGTGGGTGGTGGACATAGTTGTGGTAGTAATAGTATCATAGTAGTGGGTGGTGGACATAGTTGTGGTAGTAATAGTATCATAGTAGTGGGTGGTGGACATAGTTGTGGTAGTAATAGTATCATAGTAGTGGGTGGTGGACATAGTTGTGGTAGTAATAGTATCATAGTAGTGGGTGGTGGTCATAGTTGTGGTAGTAATAGTATCATAGTAGTGGGTGGTGGACATAGTTGTGGTAGTAATAGTATCATAGTAGTGGGTGGTGGACATAGTTGTGGTAGTAATAGTATCATAGTAGTGGGTGGTGGACATAGTTGTGGTAGTAATAGTATCATAGTAGTGGGTGGTGGACATAGTTGTGGTAGTAATAGTAATAGTAGTGGGTGGTGGACATAGTTGTGGTAGTAATAGTATCATAGTAGTGGGTGGTGGACATAGTTGGGGTAGTAATAGTATCATAGTAGTGGGTGGTGGACATAGTTGGGGTAGTAATAGTATCATAGTAGTGGGTGGTGGACATAGTTGGGGTAGTAATAGTATCATAGTAGTGGGTGGTGGACATAGTTGTGGTAGTAATAGTATCATAGTAGTGGGTGGTGGTCATAGTTGTGGTAGTAATAGTATCATAGTAGTGGATGGTGGTCATAGTTGTGGTAGTATCATAGTAGTGGGTGGTAGACATAGTTGTGGTAGTAATAGTATCACAGTAGTGGGTGGTAGACATAGTTGTGGTAGTAATAGTATCACAGTAGTGGGTGGTAGACATTTGTGGTGGATAATACGATGCTTGTGGTAGTAAGAAGAGTAATGGTTGTTGTCTTGGTTGAACCTAGGATGAATGGTAAATGGAGATGCTTGGGTTATACGTTTTTGAGGAGAAAGAGAGAGTGTGTGAGAGTGAAAGTGTGAGTGAAAATATAAGTAACTCTGTGTTTGTGTGTATGTCGGTGTGTGTGTGTAATGCTACTAGTACCGGTACTACTATTGTTATTTTCATTGTAATTATAATTCTTAATCTATTATAGTTTACACTATAGCTGTTACAAACATCAGATAGTACTCTACTGTTATATTACTTTGTGCTATTCAACCTCAATCCAGCCACATCATGATGCGATTCTCTGGCATTGCTGCTCATAGTCCATGTCTGCTACTGCCGTTGGCTTTGGTGCAGACAGTCTTATTTCCTTTAAACATAGCAATGCTGATCTGAGCAATGAGAAAGATAGGTGGCACCTCATCCAGGCCATTACTTGACTCCTGGGCTGTTGCTTCTTCCCTGCAATCGTCTTTGCTAGCCTGGAATAGAAGCACTGAGTCCTCGGTCCCATCCATCCCGATGTGGTGAAAACTAGAGGAGTTAAACTGCCTTGTTGAATAAGTAGGATCCTTTTCCTATATGCTCTGATATATTTGTGTTCGTTCCTCTTCTGCAGCCTCCAGGGACAGGTCGCTGTAGCCAGTAGCCAGTGCTGTCCCACTCACTGGTCCTGGAGCAACATGGGCATATATGAATAGAATCAGAGGTAGTTGAACAGGTCGCTCCTGTCTGTCTGGTTGATGTCTAATTTCCCACCAAAGGATAATAAGTGAAGGGATAGTTGTCTATGTTGTTTCTTCATTTTTTATTTATGATGGTAGTTTGATCGGGGGTGGTGTTAAGGATTTTCAAGAAAAATACTACAATAATAATTATATTTTCAAGTGGATCACATCTTTGAGTTACAGTAAACTTAGTGAATATATAATTATTTTCTAAATTATTTACAAATATGAATGATTTACCTCTTAATGAAATAAATGTGTGTGTATGTGTGTGTGTGTGACTGAAGGAGGTTTGAAGGAAGGATGGAGGAGAGTGAGGGAGTAAAGAAGGAGTAAGGAGAGAGAGCAGGGATTAGATTACAAGTGTTCAGTACACAGCTGGCCCCTCTCTCTCTCTCTCTCTCTCTCTCTCTCTCTCTCTCTCTCTCTCTCATATACAGTATATTTACTATCTAATTTAATGTTAACACATATTTATAATTTGTTGCACATGTGTCTCATTCTCATGTGAAAACATAGATGTGCTGTCAATGAATCCCAATTAATGAAGCGCCAACAAAATATAATTATTATCCGTTTATGCAACATCAAAGGGGTGTTTTGCAAACCTTGTCCCTCACGTTTAGCCCCATTAATTTTGATATTTTAAGACAATTTGTCCCATTAGTTTGGCGATTTTAAGGCGTGTCGTACCACCTAGGTGTCGATTATTTCATGGTTAGCCTGCAATTTAGGAGGAACCGGCCTTCGGCCCGAAGGGGGATCTTGGGGATAGTTTTTGTTTTTGCTTTTTGTTTTGGGTGGGGGGGGAGTCTTGACGGAGATCTGGAGAGAAAACTAAAAAGTAATTATATTTATCAACACATGAATAAATAAGCAGACATATAAAAACGTCCCATTGATGTTTGACAATATCCATAGGAACGGCAATGCCTTCCAAACTGATCACACAAATATTAGTTGCGGTATACTTTGTTATTATCTTACCATCTTAGTTATCTCCTTATCTATTGTTAAATTTCAAGTTGTATGTATGTAGGCTATGTAGGTTATGTATGTATGTATGTATATATGTATATGCTCGGGCACAAACACCATTGCTAAGGGTGGCCGACTCGAGACAGAGCCCGAGCAGAAAACTATAAAGTTCCAATTCTTAGGGTCCAGGACCACTTTCACGTTCCCTCACCCCTCTCTCTGTCTCTCTGAGTAGGATCATTTTACAAGGGTAAGAGGATTCCTAGCCTTCTGCCCCCATAATAACTTTAATAATAATGATAATCTTATTTTTTTATTTTTGAATCGATGAAATAAAAATAAAGGCTGAAATGTGACGCCAGTGGCCAGCGAGACGAAACGCTTCCATCCAAAACTCGCATGAATCCTGGCCAAAAAAGGATTAGTATCTTATATTTCACATAATTATGAGTATTGATTTAAGGGGAGGTTTTTAGTTTGCTTTGTAGCCCTCCATCAAGCATAAACAAAAAAACTCACAATCCCCCTTTTGGGATACATTCATACATTTTCAGTAGAAAAATGTCGCAGCCGAAGGCCGGTTCTTCCAAAATTACAGGCTTACTGTTTCTCACCAGGAAAAAATCGACACCTAAACGGTATAAAAGGTCTAATATTGAAAAGAAATGGGGCAAAAGGTCATAAAATCGCCTAGCTAATGGGGCGAACGTCTCAAAATCGCAGAAGTAATGGAGCTAGACGTGAGGGAGAAGGGGGTCTAGAAAAATCAAAACCTCCCCAGAAGGCCAGGGTTCGCGCCCACGCTCGGCGCATTAAAGATTGTTCACAAGCACTGAGTCGTTACCATCCCTCATGAGCAAAGGGATGGGGTAGTAGTACAGGACCCCAATGGAAATACGCCTAATCGGCCTTATTGAGCTATCCTTAGCTAGCTTAGCATGCGCTAGCTTTAAGAACTATTATTATTATTATTATTATTATCCCCCATCTTTACACCCTGACTCGCCACCCTTTCTCGGTTATCCCTTTCGCACACAAGGACGCGATCTGTGCCCTTTCTGGGATATTTAGAATCCTTCGTTACCATCAGGGGTGTTTAGAAACTTTTAGCTTACAACTAATTTTGGAGAGGTAGTTATGAAATTAAGACGATTCAATTTCTGAAATCAATATCATAGCTTAACTTACAAATATCTAATCTAATGCAACCTAACCTATCTAACCTAAGTTAAGCGAGTCTAACATTCCGTAGATATTGCAGTGCGTTTTATTATTATTTTGTTTTAGTTTTTCTATGAAGGAGACAAAAGGCAAAGTTGCCTGTGAGAAGTGTCCCCCCAAAGTTGAAAGAGTGTTAGAGAGTCAAATTCAAGGTGCGTTGGAGTCATATGTCTGGACACAGGGAGCTTGAAGCAGTTTAAGGGGAGATCTCCACTCGAGTTTTTTTTTTCTTGACCCCTTTCTCCCTCATGTTTAGCCCCATTGCTTTTGATAGTATAAAACGTTTGCCCCATTAGTTTAGCGATTTTAAGAACTTTCACCCCTTATTAAGACCTTTCGTGCCATTCAGGTGTCAATTTTATCCTGGCGAGCGATAGCGAGCCTGTATATATATATATATATATATATATATATATATATACCCCAAATGTGTAGCAGTAGGTCTATGTCGGAATGTAAAACATTATTTTTCTATTGACAGCTCCAAGTACAATTTCAATATTGTTGTTATATGTAGCAAGGATGAGGTTATACTTCCGGGTTGATTTGATATGGTTATGAAGGATATCAAATTATACTTCGGTATAGCAGGCAACTCTAACTTTGTGGGTTCTAATCCTGACTGGGTTGCAACATTCGTATACATAATACTGCATCACTTTGTCATGGTGACAAAATGTTTCGTGACATTGGCACACGTGTTCATGTGTGTGCATGTATGTATGTACAGTATGTATGTATGTATGTACTCAGGCACACATCCCATAACTGGGAGTGGTCGACTCGAGATAGAACCAGAACAGAAATAACATTTAAAGTTCCAATTCGTAGGGTCCGGAACCACTTCCGCGTTCCCTCGCCCCTTTCTCGTCTTATCGAGAAGGTGAATTTTACAAGGGGTGGAGGATTCCTAGCCCCTGCCCTGGCCAACAATCACCTAATATCATATGATTGTATTGTGTTCCTATACGTTGATTATCGTACTATATGTTGCTACTATACATTCTGGTGTGAACAGTATTTGGTGCGTCTTATTGTTGTCTACACAGTAATGGCTTTTTTCAATAGTATTGGCATCTTCCTAGCAACCGTATAGAAATCATGCAAAAATGGTGTTGCCGATCTCCTATTGAATAAACGCCAAGTGGCTGACGTTGATAAATGTAAACGAAATTTACACCATCCTGGATAAATAAATATACCGTATTATTTACCCTGATTTTGTTCATCATCATAAAGAGCTTTTCTGTGGTAGTTACGGTTTAAGAATATGGACATGGGTAAACTAAATGAAGGAGATTATTAGATATTGGTCAATAGTATGCACAACAAGTTATAAAAGTAACTAATCTCATCATTATACGATAACGCCTTACTTTCCTATAGTATAACTCCCATTGGCTGATTAATTTTAAGATTAGAAAGAACCTATTGGATTTAAAGGGTTAATTGATATAGTTACGAGCCCTTTGTTTCCTAGATGTGGGGTCTTAAGTTAGTTAAGTTTTTGAGTTAATTCATTTATGAAAATCCAGAATAAAATAAGTCGTCAAAAAACTGAAGGGATTAAGCTTTTGCCCTTCACAAACTACCCTCTGATTATAAAATGTACTACTATATAACTTTCTGCAACAATGAAAACTATAACTCTCTCAATCTTGCCTCAAGTATTCCCTAGAAAAGATGGTAAATACATGGCAAACCGAACTTCAAACAACAAGAGGACAGCAATTCAAAAGGAAGAAGAAGAAGAAAAAATAAAGAAGAAGAAGAAGAAGAAGAAGAAAGGGGAAATATAACTAGAGGAGAAAGAGGAGGAGAAGGAAAAAAACAAGGGAAAGAAGAAGCAGAGCAAACAACGTGAATAGAGGAGAAGAAAGATGAAGGGGGGGAATGTAAGGAAGAAGAATGGACTATTAAGAAGAAAGATGAAGGGGGGAAGTGTAAGGAAGAAGAATGGACTATTAAGAAGAAAGATGAAGGGGGGGAAGTGTAAGGAAGAAGAATGGACTATTAAGAAGAAAGATGAAGGGGGGGGTGAAGTGTAAGGAAGAAGAATGGACTATTAAAAAGAAAGATAAAGGGGGGAAGTGTAAGGAAGAAGAATGGACTATTAAGAAGAAGATGAAGGGGGGGGGGAAGGGTAGGGAAGAAGAGTGGCCTATTAAGAAGAAAGATGAAGGGGGGGAAGTGTAAGGAAGAAGAATGGACTATTAAGAAGAAAGATGAAGGGGGGGGGGAAGTGTAAGGAAGAAGAATGGACTATTAAGAAGAAAGATGAAGGGGGGGGGGGTGGGGAAGTGTAAGGAAGAAGAATGGACTATTAAGAAGAAAGAAAGATGAAGGGGGGGAAGTGTAAGGAAGAAGAATGGACTATTAAGAAGAAAGATGAAGGGGGGGAAGTGTAAGGAAGAAGAATGGACTATTAAGAAGAAAGATGAAGGGGGGAAGTGTAAGGAAGAAGAATGGACTATTAAGAAGAAAGATGAAGGGGGGGGGAAGTGTAAGGAAGAAGAATGGACTATTAAGAAGAAAGATGAAGGGGGGGAAGTGTAAGGAAGAAGAATGGACTATTACTGTAAGAAGCTTCATAAGTAACAAAGGGAAGAAGAAACAAGGAGCTACTCTCTGGTCATTATCGGCTTCTCGGTAACCAAACCTTAACCCCTTCAGTACCGATGCCGTCCTTTTAGCGTTTCGCTGGCTACTATTAGACGATGTTATCCAGTTAAACAAATTAGCCCATCACCACCATTACGTAATGTTCATCATATTCTGATTACCATTAGACTATTTGCTTTTGTTTGTAATCTGCCTATACGACTCAAATGGGTAAATACGATCTCAATTATTCCTCTTAGTAACATAGGTTCTTCTTAAACTGCAGAAAATAATATAATCTTAGCCAGAATTAAAAGTAAAAAGCGTCATGGTGCTGAAAGTGTTAACAGGCTTTTAACTATCTCACTTAACCCTTTTTATTACCACAGATCCTTCTTAATCTGCACAAAATCGTCTAAATATAGCGAGAATAATATTTAAAAGACGTCGCCGGTACAGAAAGGGTTAACCTTATACCGCCCCGAGTACACCCGTCTCCTTTTTTTTTTTTTTTTTTTTTTTTTTCTATGTGATTGAGGGAGGCAAAAGGCATAACTGCCTATAGCGAGTGCCTCCCCCATAGTTGAAAGAGTGACAGGGCCAAAATCAAGGGACGTTCGAGCCAAAATGCCTGGACACACGGAGTTTGAAGCAATTTAAGTCATAGGAAGAGGGAAAGACTGATTCTGGGAGAGAGTTCCAGAGCTCAGCTGTTGAGTAGAAGAAAGTTTGAGAGTAACGTTTCACTCTTGGGTTGGAGAGTTGCACAGAGTAGGGGTGGGATTGAGTTGCAAGACGGGTACCACGTGCCCTACGTAAAGGAGGTGGTATGCACTGGGATAGCTCTGAGGAACACTGATTATTATAGTAGCGATAGAATAGCGAGAGAGATGCAACATTGCGGCGGAGAAAGAGAGATTGCAGAGAGTTGGTGAGTGGACGGGAGTTAATGATACGAAAGGCCTTCCTTTCAACTTTGTCTAGGAGAGCGGTGTGAGAGGAACCTCCCCACACATGTGAACAATACTCAATACAAGGGCGCACTATGCCCCTGTACAGAGCAAGAAGCTGTGCAGGGGAAAGGAACCCCCTAAGGCGGTTGAGCACACCCAGCTTCTGGGAGGCTGCCATAGCAAGACTGGTAATATGGTCCTTCCAAATGAGAGCAGAAGAAAAAGAGACACCAAGAATATTGAGAGAAGATGAAGGGTTGATTTTTGTATTGTTGAAGAATAAGGGATAGTCCGCTGGGAGATCCTGACGGGTAGATAGATGGAGAAATTGGGTTTTGGAAGCATTAAAGTTAACAAGGTTTTCTCTGCCCCAATTGGAAATAGTATTTAGATCAGAATTTAAGAGTTCTATGGCTTCATTACGTTTGTCGTTGAGGGATTGCTGGCTGGGGCGTTCTGAAAAACTAATGGAGTAGTGCAAGGTTGAGTCGTCTGCGTATGAATGGATGGGAATTAAGGTACAGTTAAGGAGATCATTTATAAAAATTAGAAAGAGAATAGGAGATAGGACAGAGCCCTGAGGAACACCGGAGTTTATAGGGTGAGGAAGTGAACAATGGCCGTCCACAACCGCGGCTATGGAACGGCCGGAAAGGAAATTAGAGACAAAGGCACAGATGGAGGGATAGAAACCGAAGGAGGGTAGTTTAGAAATTAAAGATTTATGCCAGACTCTATCGAAGGCTTTCGATATGTCTAGTGCAATAGAAAAAGTCTCACCGAAGTCCCGAAAGGAGGATGACCAAGAGTTAGTAAGATATGAAAGAAGATCACCAGTAGAGCGACCCTTAAGGAAGCCATACTGGCGATCTGAGAGCAGATTATGAGAAGAGAAATGCTTAAGAAATTTGGAAGCAAGAATAGTTTCAAAAACTTTAGAAAGACAAGAGATAAGAGCAATTGGACGATAGTTGGAGGGTTGAGAGCGGTCACCCTTCTTTGGGACAGGTTGAATGTGAGCAAACTTCCAGCATGAAGGGAAGACGTTAGAGGATAGACAGAGACAAAAGAGTTTGCCTAGGCAGGGAGTCAGCACGGAAGCACAGTTTTTGAGTACAACAGGAGGAACACCGTCCGGACCGTACGCCTTATTAGTGTTAAGCCCAGAGAGGGTAGAAAGTACATCTTTAGAAGAGATTAGGATATTAGGCATAAGTAAGAGAGAGGAGGGCGGAGAGGGAGGAATAGCACCGGAATCATCCAATGTGGAGTTTCTAGCAAAAGTTTGAGCGAAGAGTTTAGCTTTGTCAGAGGAAGAAGCGATGGTTGTGCCATCAGAGTGGGAAAGGGGAGGGAAAGACGAGGAAGAGAAATTGTTGGAGAGGTTGGCTAGATGCCAGAAAGCTTGGGAAGAGCTAGAGTTGGATAGTTCAGTGCATTTATTATTGATGAAAGAGTGTTTGGCAAGTCGAAGAACAGATTTGGCTTGATTCCGGGCAGAAACATATGAAGAATGAGTCTTGAGTTTTAAGGCGTCGGTACCGTTTGAATGCTTCCTCCTTATTGCGGACAGCAGTAGAACAGGCGTGAGTAAACCAAGATTTTTAGCATTAGTCTGAGAGAAAGAGAATGGAATGTATGCTTCCATGCCCGATAGGATTACCTCGGTAATGCGTTCAGCACTCTCCGAGGGTCCTCGGCCATGGAAGCAGAAATCATTCCATGGGAAATCAAAGAAGTACTGCCGAAGAGCCTCCCAGTCGGCAGCGCCAAAGTGCCACAAGCGCCGCCGGCTAGGAGGATCGGGTGGCTGTACTGGAGAGATAGGACAGGTGACAGAGATAAGTTTATGGTCGGAGGAGCCCAAAGGAGAGAAAAGATCGACAGTATAAGAAGAAGGGTTAGAAGTTAGAAACAGGTCAAGAATGTTGGGCCGATCTCCGATGCGATCCGGGATACGGGTGGGTTGCTGAACTAACTGCTCTAGGTCATTTAGGATAGAAAAGACGTAGGCTTGTTCACCAGGTGGATCAGTAGTGTGAGAGGAGAGCCAATGGCGGTGGTGAACGTTGAAATCTCCTAAGATCGAGATTTCTGAGAAAGGAGAAATGGATAGAATGTGTTCCACTGTAGGTGATGATGATGATGATAATATTGATGGCAATGATGAATTGAGTAGATCAAAACTTGAATGCGACAAGGAAATGATAAGGATGCCATACCTACCGCCCAGTGCACCTGTTTCGCTGAGGTGTGTGTGGGGGGGGGGGGGAAGAGTATCAACAACAACAATATCAACAAGATCAACAAGGAGATGGAGGTGTAATAGTTTAAAGAGAGAAGAAGACGACTACTAAACAGCTCCACAACTAGGAGATGGAAGATGAGGGTAATATATCTCATAATTATCACCTTGAGAATTCTATAACTTAACTACTTATAAGAAGAAGTGTATGATAATGATATAAAATCCCTATTAATGAAGTGCTTCTCAGTGTCCACAAAATAAGATGATGACGATGATTATAATGAAGATGATGATGATGATAATTAAGAAGACATAGGATTTCTAGTAATAAAGGGCTTCTCAGTGTTCACAAAATAAGATGATGAGGGTGATTATATTGAAGATGATGATAATGATGATGATGATATTCAAGAAGATATAAGATCCCTAGTAATAAAGTGCTTCTCAGTGTCTATAAAATAGGATGATGAGGATAATAATGAGGAGGAGGAGGGGGATGAAGATATCATTGATATTGCATTAGTGGATAAATAACCAGCATATGAAAACAAGAAATGTGCTGATCCTGATAATACTAATGTCGAATATAATTAGTATATAAAGTAGCAACACATATATAACATAGATAATAATTTTAATTATGGAGAATCTGATACCTAATAAAAAATTAATGTGCTTCTCAGAGCGTAATAGGTAGCTTTACCTGCTGATTACACCTGTCTCACAAAGCTAGAGAAAGTTGCTGGGCACAACACCACCAGCGTATATATATAATATACTGAATACTTTGCTCCCTAGACCAACTTGCAGCTATAATAACTCCCCATAACGACTTCAAGCTGTACACAACCGCACCCCTAGACTCCCTATTAATATCCACTATCTATGGATATTGTCCCCATCAAGATCAATTTTATTCGAAAAATGTCCCAGACAAAAGCCGATTTTTCTTTGATTGCAGGCTCAATATTGCTCGTCAGGAAAAAATCAATATCCAGATGGCCCGAAACGTCTTATAATCATAAGTTATTAGAGCGAATTAATTAAAATCGCCAAACTAATAAGGCAAAAAAAAAAAGGGGTGGAGGTTCCAGAATACCTCCTGCTACTCTTACCTACCGCCGAGTGCACCTGTCTGGCTAAGAGAGGGGGGGGGGGGGCGAGATAGGGAAGAGGGTGAGAATTTCTTTCACACGCTCATACTTAGCGGGCTTCAATCTCCTCTTCTCCCCCCCCCCCCCTATCTCTCTCTCTCTCTCTCTCTCTCTCTCTCTCTCTCTCTCTCTCTCTCCCTCTCCCCTAGCTTACCTGTACTTTGCCGGTGGCATGGAGCACAAGGGTTTTGTTTTTACTTGTGTGTGTGTGTGTTCCTGTTCTCAAAATATTTTGAGAAAAGGAGGAATGGATAATTAGAAAATGTGGACACCTTCACTTGGCGCCTGAACAGATTTTATTATGTTTTAGTTATGGGGAGATTTATTATATTTATTGATTAACCCTCTCGCGCTTGGATACTCTAATCGCGTATTCATAACAGGAATCAATAAATGCACGGATACGCGATGAGCGTATTGAATACTTTAGAAATCACTTGAATGAAAGCTGAAGACTTGAATTGCATATGAATTTGGTTACAATAAGTTTTGTTTGTGACACACTGAATGAAACCCTGGGCAACACTGCTCTGTCGTCCTCCACCTATAAACAAATAATAAACAAATACTAGGAATGCCTATGGGGGTAACGCAAGTCCTTTGATAGCTGATCTATTTTTACTTTATTTAAATTTTGTATTATTGAATAAATTGATTAGCAAGAAAACCAATATATTGAATCCACTATCACTAACTAATACATTAAGCAGTAATTGTAGATATATTAATGTGTGTAATATGTTGGAATCAACTGTACCTCTAGTCCCATCCACTCATATGCTGATGACTCTACCTTACACTAATCAACTACTTTTTCACTACAAGAGTCATGTGACGAGGCCATAGAAGGCCTATCTTCTGATCTATCAAATATTTCTGATTAGGGCAGAGCAAATCTTGTTAATTTCAATGCTTCCAAGACCCATTTTCTCCATTTAACTAACCTTTGCAATCCTCCACAAGAATATCAATTACTCTTCAACAATACACAGATCAACCCTTCATCTTCTCTCAATATTTGCTGGTTCAAATGACATCATACGCACCAGATCCGAAGAGTTGATGGAGAAATATCGCAAGATGATCCAGCACTACAAAAACAAGTCAAGGAATATCATCATCTCAGGCATTCTCCCCAAGATCGACGCGCCTGACAATTTCTACGACAATGCCTTCAGCACAAATAGCCGACTAAAATATTTGTGTCTGAAGGAAGAAGTTGAATTCATCAACCTCTGGGATAATTTCTATAACCAGCCTACTCTGTTCCGCAAGGATGGCACTCATCTAAACCCTGTGGGTTCAGCACGCATGGGTCATCTCCTACACGAAGCAGTCCGCAGCCATGGATCAAAAAACGCCATCCGAGAAGAAGCAGCAGTGACATAAATCATTCAACGCCAAGCAAAAAACAGAGGAAACCAAGGACCACCAGCGATAAGGACCGAAGACAGCGAGGACCGAGGACAGCCATGAACATACATGTAGATCCGACAAGAACCAACAAGAGCGTTCCGTGGGTTCTAAAATAAAACAAATTTAAGGTTTTCTATGCAAACGCTCGTAGCATACGCAATAAATTTTCAGATTTAGAGGAGCTAGTGTTTACAGAAAATTATGATGTGATTGGCATAACAGAATCTTGGCTCAATACAGAAGATAGAGACTTTTTAGCAGAGTATTCACTTCCCGGTTATGTAATGTTTGAGAAAAGCCGAATAAATCGAAATGGAGGTGGCATTTTACTTTATATCAAAGAAAGTCTTAACCCTACCCTCTTGTCAAAACCTCAAATTGTGAACGTCGACCCATCTTTTGTGCTAATAAAGAATAATAAAGGTACAAAAATAATACTTGCGTTAATATACAGACCTCCAGCTCAATCAGTGCAAACTGACCGAGAAATTTACGAACAAATTGCAGATGTAAGTAACTCACAAGATACCGTAATTTTGGCGACTTTAATTTACCTGTGACCAAGTGGGGCGATACTCTTACTTCACACTCCGGACATGACTTGCATTGCAAGAGAGTTCGCTTTATCAATTTGTTCGAACACCGACCCGTGGTAATAACGTTCTTGACATTGTACTTGCAACAAAAGAAGAATTAATAGAGAATTTGAATGTTGGTGATGAATTCAGTAACAGCGACCATCGTACGATAACTTTCACTTTAAACTTTACTAGTAACGAACCAAATAGTAGCATCGAAAAAGTCCCTAATTTCAAGAAAGCAAGCTTTCATAAACTTAGAGCTATGTTTAAAGAAACTGACTGGAGCTTTTTAATTAACAATAACGGCATAAATACATCTTGGAAGTTATTCGAAACCACTTACCTAAAAGCAGTGCAAGACTGCATACCATCGAAAATACGGCGTCCAGGCCATAATAATAAGCCCAAATGGTGGAATAAAGATATTTCAAACTGCCTGCTTGCTAAAAAATTTGCTAATGATAGATTAAAATCCTCACAAAATGACGAAGAACGGGTGAAATTTGTAGAGCTACGACGCAAAGCCAAAAAGTTAATTAAGCAAAGTAAAAAGACCTTAGAGTTACATATTGTGAATCAAAGTAAAACAAACCCAAAAGAATTCTATAGTTATATCAGAAAGAAAAAAGTAGTTACTTCAACTGTTGGACCGTTAGTCGATGAAAATGGAGAATACACCAAAGACGAAGTACAAATGAGTAATGCCCTCAATACCTTCTTTGCATCAGTTTTTACAACAGAAGACCTCAGTGATATCCCTACACCATCGCCAATTCAGATTGATAATTCAGATGTTCTAAGCAATATCACCGTTACAGAGAGAAGTATTGAATTGTTCAGATAAACTCAAGGTAAATAAAACGCCTGGACCTGATACAATCTCGCCTAGAGTTTTAAAGGAAGCTAAGGATGAGCTCTCCAAACCACTGACATTACTATTCAATGAATACTTGCAGTCTGGAACTATGCCTGATCAGTGGAAGATAGCCAACGTAACACCGATATTCAAAAAAGGCAGCAAATCCCTACCCAGTAACTATCGTCCAATTAGCTTAACCTCAGTTGTATGTAAAATGCTAGAAACGGTCATAAGAGACAGACTCGTAAATCACTTAGAGGAAAATAACATACTTAATTAAAGATACGCAACACGGCTTTCATAAAAAACGTTCCTGTTCAACAAACCTCTTAGACTTCTTCCACGATATCCTCAACCTCTACGATGAGAGTAAAGCCTTGATTTTCAAAAGGCCTTTGACAAAGTTCCCCACAAACGTTTACTGCTAAAACTAAAAGCGCATGGAATACAAGACGGTGTGTTGAAATGGATAGAAAATTGGCTCAGCGACAGAAAGCAAAGAGTAGTCATAAACGGTAAGGCATCTAAATGGACCAATGTAAGTAGCGGGGTACCTCAGGGATCGGTACTAGGACCAATTCTCTTTCTAATTTACATCAACGACATAGATGAGGGTCTCACCTGTACAATCTCAAAATTTGCTGACGATACAAAAATTGCAAATAGCGTACTCTCAAAAGAACAAGTTGACGATATGCAACACAATCTAGATAAATTATCACATTGGGCTAAAATTTGGCAAATGAGTTTCAATGCGGATAAATGTAAAGTACTACATATCGGATACCTAAATGAGAAAGCAAACTATTCGATGAATGGCACTCAGCTTAAGAATGTAAACAGAGAAACCGATCTTGGAGTAACAATATCGAGTAACCTAAAGCCGAGTCAACAATGTTCAGAAGTTGTTAAGAAGGCAAACAAAATAATTGGCTTTATAGGCAGGTCATTTGAGCATAAATCCAAAGACGTTATCCTAACCCTTTACAATTCCTTAGTCCGCCCTCTTCTGGAATACTGCGTTCAATGCCGGTGCCCTTATTACCAAAAAGACATAAACAAGCTAGAACGAGTTCAACGTAGAGTTACCAAAATGATACCTAGCCTAAAGAACAAACCATACGAAGAGCATCTTAGAGAATTAAATCTATTTCTTTTAACCCAGCGCAGATTAAGAGGTGACTTAATTCAAGTGTTCAAAATCATCAAAGGCATCGACAATATGAACTGTAGTAAGTACTTCACTATCGACCAATCTAATTACACGCGGGGAAACGGTTGCAAAATTATTGGTAAATCTTTTAACTCACACGAATCTAAGAATTTCTTCTTCAATCGAGTTGTCAACTTGTGGAATGGACTTCCCCGAGACGTTATAGACTGCAGCACCGTTGATTCATTTAAACTCCGCCTAGACAAATATCTCGCATCAAACCCGCGACTGACTGCGTTTGTAAATGAATAACTTTATTTTATCCTCCCCTCAGTTACTAACCCATATGTCCCCTACTAACTTCCTAGTCCTGCCACGGACATTAGTTCCAGGGCAGTAGTTCCCTTTCCAATGTTCCCTTACCCACTCTAAACCACTGTTTGGACACTTGATCCTCAGTGTTTTGGAGGACAAGCAGCCTAGAAGGGTCACTAGACCTGTTGTTGCTTGATTTCCTTTGTACTCCTTTGTAATATCCTTTGTGTATATGCTTTTCCTTTTCATCCAACCATTCTTGGAAAGATCATATTACCACTCTTGCTAAAACAGCTTCCCAGAAGTTAGGTGTACTCAACCGTCTCCGTGGGTTCTTCACCCCCGCACAGCTTCTTGCTTTGTGTTTTGTTGTTGCTGTTCCCCAGGCTGTCTGGCCGAGTAGCCCCAACGTCCCGAGCAAGGCTAAGGCCATAACCGAGCGGCCCTACAAAATCCTCCCTGCTTACCACTAATAAAGCCCAGGTGACCGAAGCCACTCCAAAGCCGGGAGCTGAGGAGGGTGCGGAAATGCCCGGGAGACCAAAGCCCCACCAAGGCCCTGTGCCACTCAGCAATTATGAAGGGAAAGTTGAGGGGCAAAGGAGAAATGTGACACTTTGGCTCCCAATCTGGCAACCTCTAGGTTGGAGGTAGGGAGGTCAATCCATGGAAGAGACGCCGTCACTTGAGATCTAAAAAAATATATAAGTAAAAGGAACAGTCAGAGTAAGCTATGGATATGGAAGAGAACGCTCAACTCTCACTCTGATAGACCAGCCCATCACCAGGCTTCTTGCTTTGTTTAGGGGCTCAGTTTGCCGCCCATGTATCAAATATTGTTCACATGTGTGGTGAGGTTCCACCCATACCGCACTTCTCGAAAGAGTAGAGTCAAAAGCATTTTGCCTCATTAAATCACTTCCTCCTACTAATTCTCTAAAATCTTTCTACACGCCGCAATGTTTCATGTATTTCACGCTTCTATCGCTATTACAGCGATCGGTGTTCTTCAGAGCTCTCTCAGTGCAAACCCCCTCCCTTGCAGCAGTGCGAGATACCCACCTTTCAACACAGTCGCTATTACAGCAATCGGTATTCTTCAGAGCTCTCTCAGTGCATACCCCCTCCCTTGCAGCAGTGCGAGGTACCCACCTTTCAACACAGTCGCTATTACAGCAATCGGTGTTCTTCAGAGCTCTCTCAGTGCATGCCCCCTCCCTTGCAGCAGTGCGAGGTACCCACCTTTCAACACAGTCGCTATTACAGCAATCGGTGTTCTTCAGAGCTCTCTCAGTGCATACCCCCTCATTTGCAGCAAGTGCGAGGTATCTGCCTTTCAACACAGTCCCAAACCTATTCTGTCCAACTCTCCAATCCAAGAACTGGCAAATTTTCTTACTATTTTTTAGATGACGGGCCCCAAACCAACGGTACACCGAGTGGCCAGCATAACCACTCAGGCAACCAGACGACATAGACGTTTACCTGAGTCCCCCCTACGAGCCTACCAGAATCTACCTGAGTTGACCAATGACCATGCCCAGCCACAGTTCTCTTTCACGCCCACAGCCATCTAAGAGAACGGAGTACTCTCTCAACCAGTCACAAGCCGTATTCCTCAGCCAACCACAACTGCCCTGGGACCACCAATTAGAACCCTCCTTTTACGTAGCCTCCACCAGAAGTGACGCCCCCTGTATTGTTCCGCCAGATTTAGCATACGATGAACACTCCCTTATGCAATCTACTCACCAGCACCCCGAATATGTCAGGAACAAATGGACCTGATAAGGCCTGACAACTCCATGCCCCCGAAGATACAACTACAATCCTCTATGTGTATACCCTAGAATAATTAGAAGACCTGCAAGACAGTTGCTCCATTTTTAGCTTTAAGTGTTCTTTATTTTTCACAGCAGCCCTGGACCTTCCAGCCGCCCCATTAAGTATTATATTACCTTGGAACCAGGCCCATATGATAATACCTGAGTTTCAAGGCTAGGATGTATATGTACCTCACAACAACCATTTTTCCTCTTTCCTCAACACCCCTCTTCCCCCCCGAGTTCATTGACCCCTGAAGCGAGAAAATATTTGCATAGGACCTCAGGAAAACCTGAGGAAAGTATGCAAACCATCACCTACTGACTAGTCTGACCCCCTTCTGGATAAGGCTCTTTGGGACAGTGATAAGTACGGTTTGCCCCAGCACACCACCTCACCTACTGACTGGGCTTGACCTCTGGAACTGGCCAGTTAAGGACAGTGTTGCTACAGTGCACCCACCCCCCCTCGCCCCTGGCCCTCGAGAGTGCCCCCTGGACGTTGCCCCCCCCCCTTCCGGATTGCGGAAGGGCCACCTGTCTGTTGCCTGGCGCACTGAACCGAGGAGCCCTGCTCGAGCTGTGGACGTAGGCCTGGACCTAGGACCCCTGCCCGAATTACGTAAACAGGCCTGGACCTAGGACCCCTGTTCGAATTACGTAACCAGGCCTAGATCGAGGACCCCTGCTCGAGGAGGTAACCAGCTGTGCAAGATTGGCTACTACCCTCTACGCCGGCCAGACCAGCACTCTCGTCCCCCTGCCCTCCCAAATCCTTAAGTGTTTCTGTGTTGGTTATTGTTGTGAGGTATTGATTATGTAAATATGTGAACCGTGTTGGGCCCTGATTTACTTGCGATCTGTGCCCAAGATCCTGTACTTGCGTAGTAAGTTTCATCCTTCTGAACATGTGTTATTCTGTGTTAGTCTTGCCTTCATTCTTTGACCCTTGTTCAAGACTTTATTTAATTCATAACTTACGCATACGTTACATCTCAGTGTCATTAACATATCTTCAGGCCCCCACGCTCGCAGATTTACTGACTACGTGTATGTTGATTTATTATTTGTGAGTTGAAGTCTCAATATATTCCGTGATCAATCCATTTATATAATTGCTTTTTACCTAGAACCTACGCCCAATTTTCCAACGAGTGCTCAGTGTAATTCCTAAATTCTCTTCAGTAATCGCATATGAAATATATCTTATAGACGTGCTTTTATGTTCTTGTAAATCTTGATGTGATATTTCGAATACCGTGTTTAGGAATTCTTTCCTCCGTGTTTCGTGTCATTTGCATCCACCATACACTAATTGTATCTGTGTATTTTATTCACCTCGCCCTGTTAACCCGTTCAGGCCCGAGCCTGGTACTGCCTGTTTTAAGTATCAATGAGTAGGACTTCGTCGCCTACGCCCATATACTAATTGTGCCTGTACATTTGATTTCCCTCGCCCTGTTAACACGTTCAGAAGCGAATCTGATATTGCATTAAATATCAATGAGCTAAACTTCGTCATTAGCGCCAATCTAATTATTACGTACGATCTACCGATCGATATCTGTTAATCAGTCAGTTCTCACTGTTTGAGATTAAAACTATAGTATTCATTCAAGTCTGAGTCTTTTGGAACTCAGTTAGTTATTATGCTTATCTTCGTGTATAGTCTTAATTACGAATATTGAAGATTACATCTTGATCTAATTAATATTAACAAGTAAGACCTAATAACTTACCTTTTCGCTCTTATTAAATTTGCGTGATCACTCTGCTTTGCCTAAGAAAAATATAGAAAACGAATTCCTAAGTTCGGTTCGTTATCGTAGCATATGTTCAAGTAATATAATTCCGTACTAAGATATAACTTCCTTGAGAGCGATTTTGATACTTCTCATTAATTATAAATAATAATCTCAGCACTTTCGTACAAAGTAAAGTAACATCGCACTACAGCTAAGTTCATAGTTGCATTAACTAGAAAGAGTATTATTTATCATCTCAGTTCACCTGGTGACCTTCCCAGTGACCTGACCTGAGGGCAAGCTCACACGGTCAGTTTCAAAGGGTCAGCTGAGCCCTACGCGTGACTCACCTTGCCTTCTGTGACAGTATCTTTATAACCTCAACTCTCCTCATTGTCACCCTAGGATCATTGTCTAGGGCATTGAAGTCTCTTTGAAAGCGGAAGATATTTGGATCTCCTTTATTATTGCATTGAAGGTTAAAATTGATTCTTGTACATTATGCCCCTATGTATGTTTTCCACATGATCTGATTTAATACTAGACTCTCACTATTGAGTTCTTCTGGTATCAGTAATATTGTTCTGAAGTAAGGACAATCTATATCTTGGCTACTATTGTGAGATTTTCCTTTATGATTCTTATTCTTACCCAAATCTCATGCTTATTAAATAAAACCTTCGTATAATTATGTTCTTCCTTGTGCTGTTATTGAGTATTATATTGAACCTTTGAATACCATTTTTTCTGCACATACAACCTACTCAGGATGTTCCTGTCAAGTATATTTAAGTCCATCAACCCAGAAGTGGATTGTTTTACGGACTGTATCAAGGAAACAAAACGATCAGAAACCGGCACAACAATTTTCTACTCAACTACTGAACTCTGGAATATCTTTCCCTTAACCTGAGGAAGACACGCGTTACAGGCAACCTGCCATTTGTCTCCTACATACACATAAGAAAAATAACAAATACATTCTAATAGGGTGAAACAGGGTAGGTGGGAAAAGAGGTCCCTGGGACCAATAGGGTTAAGTAGACCTGCTCAGTGCCTGTACTAGTGATACAATACACTGTTATATTATGTCTGTGGTGACGTATGTCGTGGTATACAAGAGGTCTGCTTGGTTGACAGCATAATACAGGTGTTTATCACAGGGGGGCACACAGACGGGTTAAAAAGAGAGTACAAAGGAGTACAAAGGAAATCAAGCAACAAGAGGTCTAGTGACTCTTCTAGGTTGCTTGTCCTCCAAAACACTGAGGATCAAGTGTCCAAACAGTGGTTTAGAGTGGGTAAGGGAACATTGGAAAGGGAATTACTGCCCTGGAACAAGTATCCGTGGCAGGATTAGGAAGTTAGTAGGGGACAGATGGGTTAGTAACTGAGGGGGGGATAAAATAAAGTTATTCATTTACAAACGCAGTCAGTCGCGGGTTTGATGCGAGATATTTGTCTAGGCGGAGTTTAAATGAATCAACGGTGATGCAGTCTATAACGTTTCGGGGAAGCCCATTCCACAAGTTGACAACTCGATTGAAGAAGAAATTCTTAGATTCGTGTGAGTTAAAAGATTTACCAATAATTTTACAACCGTTTCCCCGCGTGTAATTAGATTGGTCGATAGTGAAGTACTTACTACAGTTCATATTGTCGATGCCTTTGATGATTTTGAACACTTGAATTAAGTCACCTCTTAATCTGCGCTGGGTTAAAGGAAATAGATTTAATTCTCTAAGACGCTCTTCGTATGGTTTGTTCTTTAGGCTAGGTATCATTTTGGTAACTATACGTTGAACTCGTTCTAGCTTGTTTATATCTTTTTGGTAATAAGGGCACCAGGATTGAACGCAGTATTCCAGAAGAGGGCGGACTAAGGAATTGTAAAGGGATAGGATAACTTCTTTGGATTTATGCTCAAATGACCTGCCTATAAAGCCAATTATTTTGTTTGCCTTCTTAACAACTTCTGAACATTGTTGACTCGGTTTTAGGTTACTCGATATTGTTACTCCAAGATCGGTTTCTCTGTTTACATTCTTAAGCTGAGTGCCATTCATCGAATAGTTTGCTTTCTCATTTAGGTATCCGATATGTAGTACTTTACATTTATCCGCATTGAAACTCATTTGCCAAATTTGTGCCCAACATGACAATTTATCTAGATTGTGTTGCATATCGTCAACTTGTTCTTTTGAGAGTACGCTATTTGCAATTTTTGTATCGTCAGCAAATTTTGAGATTGTACAGGTGAGACCCTCATCTATGTCGTTGATGTAAATTAGAAAGAGAATTGGTCCTAATACCGATCCCTGGGGTACCCCGCTACTTACATTGGTCCATTTAGATGCCTTACCGTTTATGACTACTCTTTGCTTTCTGTCGCTGAGCCAATTTTCTATCCATTTCAACACACCGTCTTGTATTCCATGCGCTTTTAGTTTTAGCAGTAAACGTTTGTGGGGAACTTTGTCAAAGGCCTTTTGAAAATCAAGGTATATAATATCTACAGCTTTACTCTCATCGTAGAGGTTGAGGATATCGTGGAAGAAGTCTAAGAGGTTTGTTAAACAGGAACGTTTTTTACGAAAGCCGTGTTGAGTATCTTTAAGGATGTTATTTTCCTCTAAGTGATTTACGAGTCTGTCTCTTATGACCGTTTCTAGCATTTTACATACAACTGAGGTTAAGCTAATTGGACGATAGTTACTAGGTAGGGATTTGCTGCCTTTTTTGAATATCGGTGTTACGTTGGCTAGCTTCCACTGATCAGGCATAGTTCCAGACTGCAAGGATTTATTGAATAGTAATGTCAGTGGTTTGGAGAGCTCATCCTTAGCTTCCTTTAGAACTCTAGGCGAGATTGTATCCGGTCCAGGCGTTTTATTTACCTTGAGTTTATCTAAACAATTCAATACTTCTCTCTCTGAAACGGTGATATTGCTTAGAACATCTGAATTATCAATCTGAATTGGCGATGGTGTAGGGATATCACTCAGGTCTTCTGTTGTAAAAACTGATGCAAAGAAGGTATTGAGGGCATTACTCATTTGTACTTCGTCTTTGGTGTATTCTCCATTTTCATCGACTAACGGTCCAACAGTTGAAGTAACTACTTTTTTCTTTCTGATATAACTATAGAATTCTTTCGGGTTTGTTTTACTTTGATTCGCAATATGTAACTCTAAGGTCTTTTTACTTTGCTTAATTAGCTTTTTGGCTTTGCGTCGTAGCTCTACAAATTTCACCCGTTCTTCGTCATTTTGTGAGGATTTTAATCTATCATTAGCAAATTTTTTAGCAAGCAGGCAGTTTGAAATATCTTTATTCCACCATTTGGGCTTATTATTATGGCCTAGACGCCGTATTTTCGATGGTATGCAGTCTTGCACTGCTTTTAGGTAAGTGGTTTCGAATAACTTCCAAGATGTATTTATGTCGTTATTGTTAATTAAAAAGCTCTAGTCAGTTTCTTTAAACATAGCTCTAAGTTTATGGAAGTTTGCTTTCTTGAAATTAGGGACTTTTTCGATGCTACTATTTGGTTCGTTACTAGTAAACTTTAAAGTGAAAGTTATCGTACGATGGTCGCTGTTACTGAATTCATCACCAACATTCAAATTCTCTATTAATTCTTCTTTTGTTGCAAGTACAATGTCAAGAACGTTATTACCACGGGTCGGCGTTCGAACTAATTGATAAAGCGAACTCTCTTGCAAGTTCGTATACAAGTCCTGTCCGGAGTGTGAAGTAAGAGTATCGCCCCACTTGGTCACGGGTAAATTAAAGTCGCCAAAAATTACGGTATCTTGTGAGTTACTTACATCTGCAATTTGTTCGTAAATTTCTCGGTCAGTTTGCACTGATTGAGCTGGAGGTCTGTATATTAATGCAAGTATTATTTTTGTACCTTTATTATTCTTTATTAGCACAAAAGATGCGTCGACGTTCACAATTTGAGGTTTTGACAAGAGGGTAGGGTTAAGACTTTCTTTGATATAAAGTAAAACGCCACCTCCATTTCGATTTATTCGGCTTTTCTCAAACATTACATAACCGGGAAGTGAATACTCTGCTAAAAAGTCTCTATCTTCTGTATTGAGCCAAGATTCTGTTATGCCAATCACATCATAATTTTCTGTAAACACTAGCTCCTCTAAATCTGAAAATTTATAGCGTATGCTACGAGCGTTTGCATAGAAAACCTTTAAATTTGTTATTTTAGAACTCACGGAACGCTCTTTAATAATATTTTTGGTTCTTGTCGGATCTACATTTATGTTCATGGCTGTCCTCGGTCCTCGCTGTCTTCGGTCCTTATCGCTGGTGGTCCTCGGTTGCCTCTGTTTTTTTCTTGGCGTTGGATGATTTATGTCACTGCTGCTTCTTCTCGGATGGCGTTTTTTGATCCATGGCTGCAGACTGCTTCGTGTAGGAGACGACCCATGCGTGCTGAACCCACAGGGTTTAGATGAGTGCCATCCTTGCGGAACAGAGTAGGCTGGTTGTAGAAGTTGTCCCAGAGGTTGATGAATTCAACTTCTTCCCTCAGACACAAATATTTTAGTCGGCTATTTGTGCTGAAGGCCTTGTCGTAGAATTTGTCAGGTGCGTCGATCTTGGGGAGAATGCCTGAGATGATTATATTCCTTGACTTGTTTTTGTAGTGCTGGATCATCTTGCGATATTTCTCCATCAACTCTTCGGATCTGGTGCGCATGACGTCATTTGAACCAGCATGGATGACAAAAAGGGTATTTTCATTTGCATCCTTTGTGGTATCTTCGAAGGCTTCCACAATGTCGTCCAGTCCAGCTCCTGGGATGCAAAATCTTTTTCGTTGATTTGGGATTCTGTCGCAGAACTCTTCGACCTGTCCTCGTAGGATGGAATCCCCAACACTGAGTGAATGTTAGTGCTGGCTAATGTACCATTTATGTCCCATTATTGTCAGTTGATACTAATGCCGCTATTTAACGCAGTCAGGGAGAGAGAGAGAGAGAGAGAGAGAAGCGGAGTGGGAGAGAATCATGAAGAGGGTAGCCTTGAAAATAAAAAAAAATACTTCATTAATATGAACAGCTTAATATAATTAGATATAGAGCCCCTGAGTTAGTCCCAAATTTAATTAAAAGTAATTAATATAATCGGTAGGTCGGTATTATAGCAACGATAAGCAGAGAGGGTGAAAAAAAAGAGAGAGTTTGGGATAGCTAAGTCATGGGGGACACTAAGATAATTAAACCTTTATCATATTATGGCTATTATGAAACGATTTTATATGGTTAAATAAAATATGTGGGAGTCAGGCGGTTAATTGGTATTAATTTGATTATTAAAGTTTCTTCCAAAATTGAAATTCCGTCGTTAGTATTCACGAGTTTAAGGGGGGGTCACCGTGTTTTTTTATCTTTCTCTCCTTCTCTCTCTTTCCCTGGCTTGTATCCATTCGGCCCCATTCAGCCAACTGTTTTAAGACGTTTATCCCCATCCAGGTGTCGATTTCTTCCTGGCGAGCGATAGCGAGCCAGCATTGTAAGGAGAAATCCGGCTTTGCCGGAGACATTTATCTATCGAAAATTTACAAATTTAGCTTGCTGTCAAAACAAAAATATATATATGCTGGCTCGCTACCGCTCGCCAGGAAAATATTGACACCTGGATGGGGGTAAACGTCTTAAAACAGTAGGCTGATTGGGGCCGAATGGATGCAAGCCAAAGAGAGAGGGAGAGAAAGAGAAAAAGAGCGAGGTGGGCTCCCTTAACTTTACAAAGGAGACATTCCTATTTGGAATGGCAAGATAAAAGAATATAACCAAGAACAGGCTAGGTTTGTAGAGCACATATATCCAGCAGGCAAGCAGGTGGTATATTATGAGGTAAAAAATGCTGGTGCCAATATCAACTCTGCGAAGCAGAGTGGTATCGCGCAAACAGATCCCGCCCGTAAACTGTGCACCACAAGCCAGCCTGTCTGTCGTCGTCGTCGTCCGTCTGTCTGTCCGGAAACTCCTCCTAGACCGTTCGATGGATTTTCACAAAATTTCACAGGTATATCCATATGGTCAATGCGAAGGTCAGTCAAAAATAAATTTTCCATTCAACTTAAAGGTTAAGGTCAAAGATCAACGTTAAAAATAAGGTCAATATTTCATATTTTTTAGTTTTTACGCAAATGTCTTCATTTTCACTTTACAAGTTACTGGTAACATTAATATCGTATTTGCACACATTTTAGATCTATCTATCTATCTATATGCTCAGGCCCATTCCCCATTTTGGGGGTAGCCGACTCAAGACAGAGCAAGAACAGGGAAAACACAAAAACAACATAAAACAACAAAATAAATAAACACAGATAAAAAGCACAAACTCACACACATCCAGGTCACCCAGGAGAAGACCCAGAGACCAGGGTCACCAAGGTCGCTCCAGCACTCCCCCGGCCCCCGACCACCCGGAGAGGTTCCGATCTCGGCAGGCAGACATGCAGCGGAGCCAAAGCCACAGCCTTCCCACCACACTTCCAGGCGCACCCTTCATATTAATCGTCTCCCCGGGCCAGGCGCCTGATGGACTATTATCTAGTCCAACTTGCGCCCGACCCTTACTCCAAATGACCAAGTGTTCACTCAACTATTCACAAGCATTCTCCATTCACTCCTGTCCACCACCACTTCCCCTGCCTGATCTATAGTCATTCCTCTATCATCCAAAGCTTTTCTTACACAGTCTCTCCATCTCAATGGGGGTCTTCCTGCCCTTCTAACTCCCCTTGTACCTGACTCACATATTCTCTTTGTAAGCCTTTCATCTCCCATTCGTTCAACATTACCATACCAGCTCAGCACCCTTCTATCCACTCTGGCTGACAAATGTTCCTGCTGCCCCACTCTCCTACATATCTCTTCATTCCTCAATCTGTCTCTACGAGTAACTCCACACATACTCCTCAAGCAGCTCATCTCCATCACATCCAGCCCTCTTTTCTCCTTTTTCTTCAGAGCCCATGTCTCAGCCCCATACATCACTGTTGGCACTACAATTCCTTGATACAGTGCACTTTTTACTTTCACTCCGAGATTTCTCGTCTTCCACATACTTCCCATTGCTCCGAAAACCTTCCTTCCTTCACACACTCTCTGTTTTACCTCTACTTCCATACTAGAGCAGGAGCCCGGAGGGGTCAGCCTAGCTGGAATTCATACCAATTTTCATGTATATTTCAATATTGTATATACCCTAAAACTAAATTATATGTGCGTCTGGCGTGGTCTGGCTGGTGGGTGTGGTCAGGAGGACCAATAAATTGATGACAACATTTTGAGCTAGAGCATACCTGAATTATGCCGATTGAAAGTACTCTAGATTTTATGCCTCCTGTCCCGGGGTTCTTGGGATACAGCTGCCAGACATTTTGGGTGGTGGGTGTGGTCAACCAGACAAGATAATAAGCATCAAATTAATGGGCTAGCCTAGCTCGTGGTCATACCAGATGAAACCAATTGCAAAATATTCAGCATACTCCCCTCTACAAGAAATGACTACTGCCAGACATTTTCTCTGGTGGGTTAGCCCAGCCAGACACGCCCATCTGCCACACACCCCCTTTACCTTAGCTAGCCTAGCTCGTGGTCATACCAGATGAAACCAATTGCAAAATGTTCAGCATACTCCCCTCTACAAGAAATGACTACTGCCAGACATTTTCTCTGGTGGGTTAGCCCAGCCAGACACGCCCATCTGCCACACCCCCTTTACCTTAGCTAGCCTAGCTCGTGGTCATACCAGATGAAACCAATTGCAAAATGTTCAGCATACTCCCCTCTACAAGAAATGACTACTGCCAGACATTTTCTCTGGTGGGGTAGCCCTGCCAGACATGCCCATCTGTCACACCCCTAACCTGAGTTAGTTTAGCTCAATTGCATAATGTTTAGTAGCCTACCTTAGATTGACTTCTGTCATAAATGACTGCCAGACATCCCCCAAATAAAATTTGAGCCTATTCAGCTCAACACATTATACAATACAGTCATATTTGAAAAACACAAAAATAAATAATTTTTACTTGCAAAAATAAGGTGGATTACAGTGTTGAGTACAACCTTAATTGATCAACTGATCAATTACTCATAAACCAATGAATTACTTAAGTCCTGCTCTCCGTGTATTCCAATTTTCCAAATTTGTTTTTCAAATATGACAAAATACCTGACCTACAAACTACTCATACTATAGATACTACTGGTTGCCAGGTTATAACCAAACTAAACAAATCAGGGCCCAGTTGTTCAAAACTGAAATTAGCTTAACATAGCGTTAAATCTAATGTGGCGTTATCTCCTTCAGTTAAGTCCTTGGATTTAACGTGAATGTTGAAGTTAACGGCATGTTTTTGTTTTGAACAACTCAACCCAGAACAGTTACAAGAGTATGCAACAAAAACAGGATACTGTGGTGTTGCCAACAAACCCTCTGTGCTAATAGCAGAAATAAACACTAGTACCACGAGATAGCTAGAGTCACATCCTTGTGAAAGAAAAAATGTCTCCAAACATTAAATACATGAATCCTATCCAACTGATACTATGAACAAAATGTACTTGTCTTTCTCATTTGCAAAAATCCATTGCTCGCTAAAGGATATTTGCCAGTCATGATTAATCGTCTTCCTCTAGATCTGAATCTGAATCTCCACTCCATGGTTCATCATCTGAATCACTGAATTCTTCATCGAAATCACTGAGTTCATTAGCAGACTGAAGGTCTCTGTCATCACCAACTATTGTCCTTTCGTCTTCGCTGTCTGTAACTTCTGTGGATTCTATCCTCTTCCTGAACAAACTGTCTGGCATGGCTTGGTCTTTGAACCACACTGGCTGGAGGACATCATCCTTAATACACCATCCGTAATCGGTAGGGGACAAACCATTCCCGGGACACGATGTACCGGCACGGCTCCACAACAAGGTGACGTAACTGGTTCTCAGAAGCTTCATATCCAGTGTTTTCCGTGATGGTGGCAGAAGGGAACAATCTACCTTCTTGATATTTGCCAGTGGATCCTCCTGAAAGACAATAGGAATATAGGCTTAGTCACCGCCGAAGTAGCTGTACGGTAAACACCACTGAATGTTATCTGCAAGCATACCACACAATTACTGGCCGCAGGCCATAGCGCGGTCGGTAGAGCACTCGCCTACCAACCCTAGGGACGTAGGTTCGAGTCCCTCAGCCGGCCAAAAACGTTACTGGTGGACGTCAGTGCTGTGGTGGACAGCGCGGTCTAGCAATCTGTGGCAACTGTTCACTAAAGTCCCTACTCCCCGTAGGGCACCCACCCTAGCCTAGCTGTTGAGCTGGGAGTGTAAGGTGGTAAAAAACTGCATTGTGAAAACGGTAATGTTAGGCTCCAAAATGATTCTGCCTGAATATATTAGGAACATGTACCTGATTAATCTTGCCAGTCATTTGCAGCAGCTTCTTGTATCGAGCTTCATTCACGTCGGCAGCCTTGCTCAGTCCATACATAGCACAGACGAATTCTGATGCAACGTCCACATCAACAGTGCTGTCTGTTTGGCCCATACTGATGAAGAGGTTGACGAAGCGTAGACTCTTGTCCTTTTCAACAAGCTCAAGTGCCTTCACTTTTCCTTTCCTGTAAAATAATGGATGGAAATGATGTAATTGGTGTACCTGAAATGGGAGTGCAATGTGCCGCATTCTGACCAGCGTATTATGATATAATTGACTAATATAATTGTTTGAACCTCTCAATAAAACATACTCGAGCATGGGAAGAATGAAGACCGTAGAAGATGAGGGGGTATTCAAAGCAACACTGCCTGGTTCATAACATTTCGACCTCTATTTAGCCTGGAATGTAAATGTTGCAGAGCAAAAATTATAATTTTTGGTACCTAGAACATTGCTAATTCAACTATGATTTGGTCGATGTACATTTACCTGAAAAATGCGGAAGTAAAATCACATCCAGTAAAGGCATGACATCCAGGGATGGCTCTTGCAATTCCTTGCCTGCGCTGCTCTAGCACGTCAGTGATGTTGGTCACATCGATATACCTCCTGGTGTTTCCACTCCCACAATCCATAATGATGTTTCTCCTGGATCGCAGTTCTGGATGCAGCTGCCCTAATGCTCCAACCAGTATCACCAACACGTCCGTATCAGATTCCCGAAAAATTATATCACTTTGGGTTATATTGGCAACATGAAATGCGATCAGCGTGTCTGCTTCTTCATGGTCTCCCTGGAGATGCAGTGGCTTGGTAACATTAACATTCTGGAGCTCATCTGGGACATATTGATAACATTCACCCCCGTAGGATGCATACAAAGTCGCTAACGAAAGCTTTAATAGATCTGCAAGGTACATAGGTTCACCAAACTTTTGAACCTTAAATATCATAAGACACACTTTAAATTCGATCATAGCCTTGATAGGAAGCCAGTGCAGCTCGATCAAGGATGAGGTGGTGGGAGTCCTGGGAGGGAGGTTGAATACCAGCCTTGCTGCTCTGTTCAACACTGATTGGAGCTTTTTTACCATACAATTTGGAAGACAAGTCCACAGCACATTACAATAATCAACACGAGAAAGAATCATTGCGTGAATCATGGTCATAAGGCAGTGACGATTCAATATAGGTCTGATTAAATAAAGTTTTCTAATCTACATGCTGCACATTGTGATTACAGTACAATTAAGCTTTTGCTTATAGCCTATACTGTAGATATGAACTAAAGCTATTGTGCATACATATCGGGGGCACTGAATGAGTAACATACTTGATAAGTGATTGAATATTGAAGCAGAGCTGCAGAAACGTTCCTACCTGATGTCCCGTGTGCCATGATTGTAAACAAACCATGCATTCATCCATGCTTGAAATTATGACATTAATATATATGCTCTGCTATATGAATATTTGTAATAATTGATATTAAAACACTCATAAACTTTTATATAATTATAATATTCCTGAATGATAATAAAGAATAAAACAATACATCAAATAAATTTTACCACCGAAATATGTTGTGACAAAAGAAAACGGATATTTTGCGGCCAATACGTAGAGTAACTATGCTATAAAATCCGACCTCGTTTTGGCACCCCCCCTACATGCTGCGCAGATGGGCGTGTCTGGCAGGGCTACCCCACCAGAGAAAATGTCTGGCAGTAGTCATTTCTTGTAGAGGGAAGTATGCTGAACATTTTGCAATTGGTTTCATCTGGTATGACCACGAGCTAGGCTAGCTAAGGTAAAGCGGGTGTGGCAGATGGGCGTGTCTGGCTGGGCTAACCCACCAGAGAAAATGTCTGGCAGTAGTCATTTCTTGTAGAGGGGAGTATGCTGAACATTTTGCAATTGGTTTCATCTGGTATGACCACGAGCTAGGCTAGCTAAGGTAAAGGGGGTGTGGCAGATGGGCGTGTCTGGCTGGGCTAACCCACCAGAGAAACTGTCTGGCAGTAGTCATTTCTTGTAGAGGGGAGTATGCTGAACATTTTGCAATTGGTTTCATCTGGTATGACCACGAGCTAGGCTATCCCATTAATTTGATGCTTATTATCTTGTCTGGTTGACCACACCCACCACCCAAAATTTCTGGCAGCTGTATCCCAAGAACCCCGGGACAGGAGGCATAAAATCTAGAGTACTTTCAATCGGCATGATTCAGGTATGCTCTAGCTCAAAATGTTGTCATCAATTTATTGGTCCTCCTGACCACACCCACCAGCCAGACCACGCCAGACGCATATATCATTTAGTTTTAGGGTATATACAATATTGAAATATACTTGAAAATTGGTATGAATTCCAGCTAGGCTGACCCCTCCGGGCTCCCGGTCTATCCAGCCTCACATCTAGATTCACCCTATGCTCTCCCCTATTACACACCTTTACTTTACTTTTATTGACGTTCACCTTCAGTTTCCTCCTTCCACAAACCACACCCAACTCTTTGATTACCCGCTGCAGTTTCTCATCAGAATCCGCCACCAATGCTGTATCATCAGCGAACAGCAACTGATTCAACTCCCAATCTCTACCATTCTTTCCTACTAAACCCAATCCTCTTCCCATAGTTCTCCTTTTCACCTCCCTCACCACACCATCCATAAACATATTAAACAGCCATGGTGACATACACAACCCTGTCGCAAACCTACCTTACCTCAAACCGTTCAGTCAGCTTACCATTTCCTACTCTCACACATGCTCTGCTCCCTTCATAAAAACTCTTAACTGCTTCTAACAAATTTCCTCCTATTTCATAAATCCTTAACACCTTTCACATTGCTTCACGGTCCACACGATCATACGCTTTTTCCAAGTCCATAAAAGCCCAAAATATCTCCTTATGCTTCTCTAAATACTTCTCGCATAACTGTCTTACTGCAAACATCTGATCCACGCACCCTCTTCCCCTCCTAAAACCGCATTAGATACATATTCTAAAGGGTAAGGTCAAAGTTCAAGGACAAAGGTCAAAATAGTATTTTTACTAGTATTTCTTATACTAACTGTTAGATTCTCACTAGGCTTACCATGTATATTCGGAATACCTAGGCCAAGGTCACACAATAAACTATTCTATTCCATATGAAAGGTCAAGGTCAAATAAAAGGTCAATATGCTATTGTCTTTACTTGTCATGCAAACTTCACAAAATTTGGTGAGATAGCTGCACTTTAAGTGAAAAGGAAACTAATAAATGTTGAGACATAAAAAGGTCAAGATAATGGTCATAGGTCAAGGTCAACTATTCTATTAATTTATATGAAGCTAACTGATGTGTTTTAATGAAATTAGGCATGCTTATTTTATTTTCATAGGCAATGTCAATGCAAACAAAAATGTACTACATATAGGTCACAGGTCAAGGTCAAAGGTCAACTTTTATTATTTATTAAAAAAGATTACTCACATTTTAGAAAACTGGCTATGTTATGGCTTATTACTTAAATATAGCCTAATACATATCAAATTTCACATAAATATTGTAATAGTTAAGGTCAGAGGGCAAGGTCAAAATAAGAGTATTTGTCATTTTCCATAAACTCCTTGACTGTTTAATGTATTGTCATAACATTATACAGGCAAATTCAGTTGGTCAATGCGACGATTATCCAAATATATATATTTTACTTTTATCAAAGGTCAAAGGTCAAGGTCACAGTATATGATCACTATTTGTAATTAATAAGTTTTTATACGAATTAGGCAACACTATATTCATAATGTTAGTTAATACGAACAATGCTGTTAAGCTAACTAAATCCTTGATAAGAAATTCTAAGGTTGAAGGTCAAGATCAAAGGTCAAGGTTAAAGGTCGATATATGATTTTTACTAGTATTTCTTATTTAATGTAAGATACTCATTAGGCATATCATGCATATTCGGAATGCCTAGAGCAAGGTCATACAAGAATAAACATAATTCCATTTGATAGGTCAAGTTCACAGGTCAATGTCAAATATAAGGTCATCATGCTAATTTCTTTACTATTCATGTAAACTTCACAAAATTTGTTGAGACAGTTGTGCATTAACCCGGGAACTGCCGGGAGACTCTTAAGAGTTCCCCCGGCGGACTGCGGGGAGACTCTTAAGAGTCAGAGAAAAAAAAAATCAACTTTTGACATCGAAAAAAAAAAATTAATTTTTTTATTTTTTTATTTTGTTTTGGCCCCTGGGCCATGCAAAATCTCAGTATTCTACCTCCCCTCCTTCCCCACTTTCCTCCTCTCCTTCAGTTATCACCTATTTTATTATCGCTTATTCTGAGGTATATTTTTGTGCTAACATTAGAAATCCGGTTGCAGGGTGTGGTCATCACTGATAGCAAGCGAATGCAAGAGAGAGAGAGAGAGTATCGATCGACTGTGTCTCAGTGGCCTTGGGGGAAATTGGCGGGAAAGCAGCTTGCCTCACCCATACATTATACAACTCGCGGGCTATATCTCCGATTTTGACCATCCAAACGCTGTTTTCACTCGTTTTATTGTTGTTTCAGGTTAATACCTTTATAATCAACCCATAATAGGCGCATATGGATAAGTATTAATGCTATTAATGGTACAATGAATATTTTAGTGACGCAAACACCTTAAATACATGCGCACAGGGAGAGGTGTCTAATTACCCCCATGCGCACTTCAGAGGTTAAGGGAAAATTAAAATGTAAAATTTTCAGATATCATAAAGGTCAAGATGAAGGTCAAAGGTCAAGGTCAACTATTCCTTTAATACCTCTGAAACTAACTGATGATCTTTAATGAAATTTGACACACTTATTTGATTTTCTAGGGTTACATCAAAGCAAACAAAAATATAATCCTACATAAAGGTCAAGGTCACAAGCCAAGGTCATAAGTTTACCTTTATCATAACAAAAATTGATAAGCTGACGACTGTTAGTTGCATTTTACTTAAATAACATATATTTCAATCATATACAGCATATATATATATATATATATTATAATACTTAAGGTTAAAGGTCAAGGTCAAAGAACAAAAGAAGAGTGTTGATAATTGTCTTTAAACTCTTCCTAGACTGTTTAACCCTTTGTGTACCGGTGACGTCTTTTTTATTGTATTCTAGCTATAATTAGACGATTTTGTGAAGCTTATGAAGGATCTGTGGTAGTAAAGAGGGTTAAGATAGTTGAAAGCCTGCGAATTTTATGGAGGCCCTTTATAAACTTAATAAAATTGTCTTAGTATCAAGTATGAAATGAAACCGACAGAACTGTACTGAACGGGTTACGTATCGTCAACAAATTTTGCTGTCAAATTTGGTTGGTCAATGCAAAGATTGTCCAAATTTGTGTTTTTGTTATTCAAAGGTCAAGGTGAATGGTAAAGGTCACAGATTATGGTCACTTTCTTTCTAATATATATTTTATATATTGTGATATATATATATATATATATATATTGTGACGCACCCAGTGCGTTGCAACGCAACCTGATTGTACTCCTTGGTACTCGAATGTACCGCCCGTGATCTGGCTACCGTCAGCCGCAATGTATATTGAGTGTGACAACTTATAACTATGTTCTTTGTATCTCTGCAAAGGTCTCGTCATGTGCTAACCAGTGGTGGGTTTTGTTTTAAGCCATGTCGAGACCTTCCATTTAATATGTAGTATCAATAGAGAAGTTGATAGATAAGACAATGGGAGTTCAGAGAGAGAGAGTGAGTTAGGCTTCAGAGCAAGAGGGTAGCAACGCGCCGCGCTGCCGGCCGGGTGGTTGCCAGACGTATGGACTGGTTGGCAGCCTTGCGCTTATAGCTAGGCGCGACAGGGTTGGTAGTCCATTGTTGCCGGCCCATGTTGTCGTACAGCACATTGCCTGGAGGCTGGCTGCGTGTTCCATGACCAGGTTGCCTAGAACCTTTGAGATTCTAACATCCCTTGCCCTCTCTCCCAACTTCTCACGGTTGCACTCTTTCTCTCTGACGACATTACTCTCATTTCATTCTTCTCTCTATTTAAATGCATAACCTTCCCTTGAGGTCCTAAAGGAGTTTCAGCACTCACCTCTCGTATTACTCTTAGGACAAGCATATATTTACATGTATTAGATTTAAGGGGTTAATGTGAACAGCGATCTTCTTGATGAGGATAGTTGGTGAACGTTCTACATGTTCACGAGTTATATGCCCCGCTCATCATCCCATTTGTGACTAGACTGGTGCCATGTGTAAGAGCCCGACCATGCCCAGGAGTTGTCTGTAGAGGGACGAGGACTTAGCCTTGATTTGCCTACCGAGCCAGGAGCGAGTGTAGCACCCGAGACTACAGCTCGCTCGTAATGCCGATATAGTAGAGTAACGTAATTTATCTGTCCTTGTGTTCTCTACAGTCTTCTCCTGGGTTCTCGCTTTCGGTGCTGGGACTCGTTGTTCCTATGACTTGGCCTGCTAGCTAGAACACATGGGGATGATGAGTGGGATATATCTTTATTTTACTATGCATTGCAGCTCTCTTTAAGTATATATCTATAACACTTTACAATACACATTACTCACACACAAGACAACACTATTAATACTTTCATGTATCAATTAACTGCACTGTCGTTTTGCTGCTGTGTCCGGAGTTCTGTTGCGTAGGGCGCATACGGACTCGGAGGGGAGACAGAGTAAGAGAAGCGAAGTAGCCAATGCAGTAGTAGGCTACCGGCGCAGTACTGTTGCCTGCAACCTTTTAGTTATTCCAAGTATAGATTCATTATTATAATAAGTGACTATTATTTATGTTCCTCCCATGTGTATTATTAGGTATCTACTGGATCATGAACATCTTGTATGCTACATGCTAGTGCATGTTAGTAGGGGACAGTTAGTGTAGTGCACGCGCTTTCAAGTAGGCGTGTACATTTGTCATTTAGCATTTCACTGTCATACCTTTAGCCTGCTTCTATTCTACATTATTAGAGGCTTAATATTAACGTAGTTTCTTGAGTATTGCATTTCTTTAGTAATAACGTAACCTATAAATGTCTGAGGGAGCTTAGCCTCATAGCCTACCCCTGTTGTACACTTTCGCCGAGTTAAGGTACCTCGTTACCGTAGACGATAACTCTGTAGGGCGTTGGTGCTTTTGTTGTCTGGAGCATATAGTATTTGGGACTGGAATCGAGCGTGTCGTTGTCACTTAAGCCATTTCTGTCCTACGATCAAGAATCCCGAATATGTATTGCCGATCCAGCCGTAACAAAATGGCGACCTTGCACAAGATTCAGTAGTATCCTATCACATGTTTTTTGGAGAACTATTCTATGCTACCTAGTAGAGCTGGCTAGAATTTTCTTGCATATTGGAGGAATTTTTATTGTGTCATTATTGTATTGGTGGACTTGCAGATTGTTTCGTTAGGTGTCTAGAGTAGAGTCATTCAAGCATCTTTAACATTTTGTGAGTCGAGACTGCAATTAGTAATAAGCACTTTTTTTTTTTTATGAACAGCAATTGTATAACCAGCACTATGTCTAATGACTCATCATTTACGGGGGAGGATAACACGGTACAGCCTAGTGACCAGCAAGTACAGCAGATATTTAGGGAGGGGAGTGTTATAAGTGGAGAGAGGGATGCCCGGGCATTTTTGCAGACACCTTTGACCGAACAGCGCCTGCAGGCTATTGATTGTTACGGTCTTCGCTGTTTAGCCACGGTTTTGGGGCGGGACTGTCCTGACAGTTGGCCCAAGAAGAATTTGGTGGCATGTTTGTTGGGTGATGGCGATGGGGCGGTGGGTGGAGTGGGGTCTTGGGGGGTTCCCTCCAAGCCTCCCTTCCACTCTACCCCTGAGCTGGGCCCTCAGCCAGCGAGTCTTAGCACGATGCAGCAGGAGGGTTCTCAATGGCAAGCTGGCTTACCCGTAAACACGTCTCGGTGTGGATCCCCCATTTTGTGCTCTCCCCCCCAGGAGACTCAGATACAACAGGCTAGTATAGAACGGATTAAGCTGCAGGAGACTCAGATACAACAGGCTAGTATAGAACGGATTAAGCTGCAGGAGACTCGGATACAACAGGCTAGTATAGAACGCATAGAGGTTGCTAGAATCCAAGCCAATCAGGATGCAACCAGGTACCAGGCTGAAATGGATGTCGAGAAGTCTAGAGTAGAGACCACGGGGCGTCATCTCGGTGGTGGGCACCGGGTTACAGACTCACTTTCGCATTTAATTAAGTTAGTACCCGCATTAAGGTAAGAATAGCTGTGGAAGAAAAGAAGAAAGCATATAGAGAGTGGTTGGGTAGTAGAGGGAATGAAGATTCCGAGAGACAGAAACGAGTGAGGTACGTGGAGAGTAAGAGGGTGGTGAAGAGAGTAGTGAAGGAAAGTAAGAGAAGAGTAGATGAGGAATTTGGAAGGAATCTGAGTGTAAAATGGAGGGAGAGTAAGAAACTGTTCTGGAAAGAAGTCAAGAAAGTTAGGGAAGGTAGCAAGGGAAACAGTAAGGGTGTGAAAGATAAGAATGGGAGAATGCTAGCCGAGAAGCAAGAGAGAGTCGAAAGATGGAGGGAGTACTTCAGTGAGTTGCTAAATGAAAGGAATGAAGAGCCAGCAAACATAGCTGGATATGGTATGGGAGGGAGAAGAAGAGAAGTAGTGGAGGAGGAGGTGGGGATCAGGAGGTCAGAAGTGTGGGAAGCCATGAAAAGAGTGAAGTTGGGGAAAGCACCAGGAACAGATGGAGTGTGTGGGGAAATGTTGAGGTATGGTGGTGAGATAGTGATAGAATGGGTATGGAAAATGTGCAAACTAGCATGGGAGAAGGGCAGTGCACCCGATGACTGGAAGACTGGCATAATAGTCCCCCTATATAAGGGCAAAGGGGAAAGAGGAGTGTGTGGTAACCACCGAGGAATATGTCTTCTAAGCGTAGTAGGGAAGGTATACAGTAGGGTAGTGATTGAGAGAGTGAGAGTGAGAACGGAGAAATGGATAGGCGACGAGCAGGGAGGTTTTAGGAAGGGAAGAGGATGTGTAGATCAGATTTTTACCCTGAATTGTGTTGTGGAGAAGTATCTGGAGAAGAAACAAAAGGTGTATGTTGCCTTTATGGACTTGGAGAAGGCCTATGACAGAGTGGATAGAGAAGGTTTGTGGAAAGTACTTAGAATATACGGAGTAGAGGGCAAGTTGCTGAAAGCAGTGAAGAGCATGTATGAGGGTGCAAAGGCGGCAGTACGTGTGGAGAGTGAGCAGAGCGAGTTCTTTGACCTGAATGTTGGTTTGAAACAGGGGTGTGTGATGTCCCCGTGGTTGTTTACTGTATATGGATGGAGTTATGAAAGAAATACTATCAAGAGCAGTGGATGTTGGTGTATCGCTGAAAAGGGAGGGAATTGAGTGGAAGCTACCTATACTGCTGTTTGCGGATGATACAGTTCTGATGAGTGATAATGAATGGGAGTTGCAGGGTCTGGTAAATGAATTTGGAACAGTGTGCGAAAAACGGAATTTGAAGGTAAATACGGGGAAGAGCAAGGTTATGGTCTTCGAAAGGGGTGAAGTCACAGAGTGTGAGGTGAAGCTGAACGGTCAGGCTATGGAGATCGTCAACTCTTTTAAGTATCTGGGCAGTGTGTGAGTAAAGATGGGACTATGGATGAAGAGGTGCGGGAGAGGGTACAACAGGGGAAGAGGGTTGTAGGAACGCTAAAAGCAGTAACAAGAAATAGGGTGGTCAGTATGGAAGTGAAGAAGTCCTTGCATGACAGTGTGGTAATCCCGACACTGACTTACGGAAGCGAAGCATGGACGTTGGTTGAGAGACTCAGACCAAGAGTGAGAGCAGTGGAAATGAATTACTTAAGGAGTGCGTGCGGAGTTACATGGAGGGATAGACAGACTAATGAGGAAGTAAGAAGGAGGTGTGGTGTGGAGGTAGATGTGCTGGAAAGTGTGAAAAGGAACAACTTGAGATGGTTCGGCCATATGGAACGTATGGAAAGTGAGAGAATGACTAAGAGGGTGTACGAGAGCGAGGTGGAGGGACAGAGGGGGAGAGGTAGACCGAATATGAGGTGGAAGGATGGAGTGAGGAACTACATGAACGAAGGCGGTGCTGGTTGGGGGGAGGGGCGTCGACTGACTGGGGACAGAGGTGCATGGGGGCGGTTCGTTCGTGGCCACCCCTTCGGGGATCGCGGCGTCAGGCAATAGATAGATAGATAGATAGTACCCGCATTTGATGAGACAGCAGTGACTGAGTTTTTTGCTCGTTTCGAAAAGAAGTGTCGTGAGTATGACTGGCCGGAGGTTAAATGGGCAGCATTAGTTTCATCACGTCTAGTGGGTAAGGGGTTGAAAGCCTACGATGCACTGTCACTGGACGAGAGTGTCGTGTATGGACTGGTGAAGGAGGCTGTGCTCCGGGCCTACGAACTGCAACCCGAAACTTATAGATTGAAGTTCCGTGGCGTGAATAAGAAGAGCGACGTCAGTTTTATGGAGCACGCACGGGACTTAACAGATGCATGTAATAACTGGTTTCGGTCCGAGCACGCAGAGTCGGCTGAGGAAATTAAGCAACTTTTCTATCTGGAACAGTTTTACAAATGTACTGGAACCGATCTAACGCTGAACATTAAGGAAAAATGTCCCAAGACAGTAGAGGAGGCTGCCAAGATGGCAGACCTCAGATTATCATTGATTCGTGGTTGCGGTGCCGCTCAGAGGGCTGAGTCAGGGCAGAAGGGGCGCTATACCCCACCCACAAGAGTTTTCGATAATAACAAATCCTATGACACACATAACCACACTAAAAGCATTGCACCTAATAACACCTACAAACACAAGCCTCTCCCGTTTACTAAAGGTCAGGCCCCTTCTTCGCCCGCACAAGGGAAGAAGCCCATTGGGGATGTGAAATGTTACAAATGTCAGAAGCTAGGCCATTATTCACGTGAGTGCCCTAGTAACACTCCCGCTAAGCCGGTGTCATTGGTTCACAGTATCGGTGTGTCTCTGAAGGCTGCAGCAACTGCCCGGGGTAGGTTGTCAGCAGCTGAGGCACACGCGGTAAAGAAGCGTACGGAAGGCTCGACACCTGTCCGGGACACTTTCTGTAGCCATCGGGGACACGGGTTTGTGAGCTGGGGGAGTGAACTACGGAGGGTTGACTTGCTGAGGGATACGGGGGCTTCGCAAACTTTGTTGAGGAACTTCACAGGGAAACCGATAAATGCGGCCAGAGTTGTTGTGGTGCAGGGTATAAATGCTACGAGGTCATACCCACTTGTGAGGTTGGAGTTGAGAGTGGGAGAGGTGTGCAGGGAGCTGGATGTAGGGATCGTTGAGTGTTTGCCAGTTGAGGGCGTCGACCTTCTTCTCGGCAACGACTTTGCGGTGCCCACTTCCGGGACTCCACCCTTAGTCGTTGCCGAGAGGGCGGCCGACGTGGATGGTGAGAATCGGGAATGGGTTGGGAGGTGCCAACAGGATGAGATGGCCTGTGTGATAACCCGATCTCGCTCTGCGGCTCCTGCACAGCCTAGCACTCAACCTCGGGGACAGTGGAGGAAGGATCAGGAGAAGGTTGCTAAGGGCAGGAAAAGGGACATTGATTCTGCTGCACTTCTCGGTGATTCGGTACTTGGACCTATAATAAACACGGGAGTTGACTCTGGCCCAGATATGGTGTGTAACAAGGCAGAGTTGGGTAAGACTTCGCGTGAGGCAAGAGCTGTAGCGAGAGCCACTAAGGCAGTAGAGCCTACTAGCCGGGGTAATGTCTTATTACAAAACCATCTTGATGCATTGACGCCCGGGGACATAAGTGAGCAGCAGCTGCAAGACGCTAGCCTAGCTCGTTATAGCAACGGTGCCATAGAGTTGGAGGAAGATGGGGATGCGAAGCCGGGAGATTTCTTTAGGCTCAACAGGATATTGTACCGCAGATTTCTAGACCCCAAATCGAAGTGGGAGGGCGGTGCGAGGGTAGTAGACCAGGTGGTTATTCCAAATAAGTATAGAGAGTCCTTATTGTGTCTGGCGCATGATGTGCCGGTGGCGGGTCATTTGGGGGTAACAAAAACATTGGCGGCATTGGGCAGGTTTTTCTGGTGGCCTGGGGTCAAGGCTGATGTCTGTGCATGGGTGGCTGGGTGTGCGACCTGCCAGACAACGGGGAAGCCTAACCAGACAATCCCGAAGGCACCTTTGTTTCCCATACCTGTCACCGGGCCTCCGTTCAGCAAAGTTGTAGTAGATTTGGTTGGCCCTTTCCCGCCTACTAGTAGTGGCAATAAATTCCTGTTGACAATCATGGATGTGGCTACGAGATACCCGGACGCATACCCCATGAGAAACGGCTCGGCAAAGGCAGTTGTTAGAAACTTATTATTGTTCTGTTCCCGTTATGGATTTCCACGTGAGGTGCAGTCAGACCAGGGGAGCAATTTTACATCCAAATTGTTCAAGCAAACCCTTCAGTTGCACGGTATATGTTCTGTAGTGTCGTCAGCCTACCATCCCGAGAGTCAGGGAGTCTTGGAGCGGTGGCACTCGACCCTGAAGAGTATGCTACGCTGTTACTGTGCAGAACATGACACTGATTGGGATTTGGGTCTGCCGTATGTTCTGTTCGCTGCACGTGAAGTCCCAGGAGAGAGCCTGGGGTTCAGTCCAAATCAGCTAGTCTTTGGCCATAATGTGAGAGGACCTTTAAGTATGGTGAAAGAGATCTGGGAGGGCGAAGAGAAGCCGGGGTCTGTACTTAAATATGTCCTTGAGAGCCGGGAGAGACTTATAGGTTGCATGGCAGCGGCAGGTAATAACTTGGTTAATGCACAGGCGGTCATGAAGCACCAGTATGATGCCAAGGTGAAGCTTCGGGAGTTTTCGGTGGGTCAGGAGGTAATGTTGCTTTTACCTTTGCCTGGACACCCCCTTTCTGCCAAGTTCATTGGGCCGTATGTGGTGGCTAAGAAACTGTCCGACCTTGATTATCTCGTTGCAACACCTGACCGTAGGAAAAAACATCAGTTATGTCATGTTAACCTCATGAAAGAGTATGTGAGATGCCCCTCAGAGCCTCTCACTGTCCCTGTGCTGGCCTGCAGCGGCCAGGGTGGAGAAGGAGGTGGGGACAGTCATGCTGCTGAGGAGGATAGCTGGGACTGTGTCATTTCCGCGGAACAGTGGGCGGGGAATACTGAACAAGAGGCTAGGCAAGCTGTAAGTCACCTGCCTGAGCACCAGGGTGCTGCTGTCCTAGGCCTGTTCAGGTCATACCCCTCTGTTTTCGCCGAACACCCAGGTCTCACTACTCAGGTAACGCACGACATGGACGTCGGTGATAATGTGCCCTTCAAGTCAGTGCCCTACCGTGTACCCCCGGTAAAGTTGCCAGCTTTACGGGAGGAGTTAAAGTACATGGTTGAGAGAGGGATGATCAATGAAGGTTATGTGAAGTGGACATTACCCGTCACGTTGCAGCCAAAACCTGACGGCAAGGTGCGGTTCTGCATAGATTTTCGTAGGCTAAATGGCTTGACCACTACCAACCCTTACCCTTTGCCTCGAGTTGACGACAGCGTGGACAAGATAGGGAATGCAAAGTACCTTACTAAAATTGATCTTGTAAAAGGCTACTGGCAAGTACCCTGTCGGACCGAGCTAAGCAAGTTTGTGGTTTTGTGGTAGATGGCAAGACCTACCAATGCAACATAATGCCTTATGGGCTTAAGAACGCACCTGCCACGTTTCAGAACCTGATGAACGATATTTGTGACGAAATCCCTAACTGCACGGTCTACCTTGATGACGTGATAGTATATGATGACGATTTTGAAAATCACCTAAGGCACTTAGAGACCCTGTTTGGGAAGTTGCACGATGCTGGGCTGGTGGTGAACCTGAGGAAGTGCGAGTTTGTAAAGGCTACTGTGCAGTATCTTGGCTTTGTGGTCGGGTTAGGCCGGGTGTGCCCCTCCCTGAGCAAGATACAGGCTATCAATATGTTTCCCAGGCCCACCACTAAGCGCCAGGTCATGCGGTTCCTAGGTACCGAGGACCACCAGCGATAAGGACCAAAGACAGCGAGGACCGAGGACAGCCATGAACATAAATGTAGATCCGACAAGAACCAAAAATATTATTAAAGAGCGTTCCGTGAGTTCTAAAATAACAAATTTAAAGGTTTTCTATGCAAACGCTCGTAGCATACGCAATAAATTTTCAGATTTAGAGGAGCTAGTGTTTACAGAAAATTATGATGTGATTGGCATAACAGAATCTTGGCTCAATACAGAAGATAGAGACTTTTTAGCAGAGTATTCACTTCCCGGTTATGTAATGTTTGAGAAAAGCCGAATAAATCGAAATGGAGGTGGCGTTTTACTTTATATCAAAGAAAGTCTTATCCCTACCCTCTTGTCAAAACCTCAAATTGTGAACGTCGACGCATCTTTTGTGCTAATAAAGAATAATAAAGGTACCAAAATAATACTTGCATTAATATACAGACCTCCAGCTCAATCAGTGCAAACTGACCGAGAAATTTACGAACAAATTGCAGATGTAAGTAACTCACAAGATACCGTAATTTTTGGTGACTTTAATTTACCTGTGACCAAGTGGGGCGATACTCTTACTTCACACTCCGGACATGACTTGTATACGAACTTGCAAGAGAGTTCGCTTTATCAATTTGTTGGAACGCCGACCCGTGGTAATAACGTTCTTGACATTGTACTTGCAACAAAAGAAGAATTAATAGAGAATTTGAATGTTGGTGATGAATTCAGTAACAGCGACCATCGTACGATAACTTTCACTTTAAAGTTTACTTAGTAACGAACCAAATAGTAGCATCGAAAAAGTCCCTAATTTCAAGAAAGCAAACTTCCATAAACTTAGAGCTATGTTTAAAGAAACTGACTGGAGCTTTTTAATTCACAATAACGACATAAATACATCTTGGAAGTTATTCGAAGCCACTTACCTAAAAGCAGTGCAAGACTGCATACCATCAAAAACTCGGCGTCCAGGCCATAATAATAAGCCCAAATGGTGGAATAAAGATATTTCAAACTGCCTGCTTGCTAAAAAATTTGCTAATGATAGATTAAAATCCTCACAAAATGACGAAGAACTTAGGATATTTGTAGAGCTACGACGCAAAGCCAAAAAGTTAATCAGAAGTAAAAAAGACTTAGAGTTACATATTGCGAATCAAAGTAAAACAAACCCGAAAGAATTCTATAGTTATATCAGAAAGAAAAAAGTTGTTACTTCAACTGTTGGACCGTTAGTCGATGAAAAGGGAGAATACACCAAAGACGAAGACAAATGAGTAATGCCCTCAATACCTTCTTTGCATCAGTTTTTACAACAGAAGACCTCAGTGATATCCTACACCATCGCCGATTCAGATTGATAATTAGATGTTCTAAGCAATATCACCGTTACAGAGAGAGAAGTATTGAATTGTTTAGATAAACTCAAGGTAAATAAAACGCCTGGACCTGATACAATCTCGCCTAGAGTTCTAAAGGAAGCTAAGGATGAGCTCTCTAACCCACTGACATTACTATTCAATAAATCCTTGCAGTCTGGAACTATGCCCGATCAGTGGAAGCTAGCCAACGTAACACCGATATTCAAAAAAGGCAGCAAATCCCTACCCAGTAACTATCGTCCAATTAGCTTAACCTCAGTTGTATGTAAAATGCTAGAAACGGTCATACGAGACAGACTCGTAAATCACTTAGAGGAAAATAACATACTTAAAGATACTCAACACGGCTTTCGTAAAAAACGTTCCTGTTTAACAAACCTCTTAGACTTCTTCCACGATATCCTCAACCTCTACGATGAGAGTAAAGCTGTAGATATTATATACCTTGATTTTCAAAAGGCCTTTGACAAAGTTCCCCACAAACGTTTACTGCTAAAACTAAAAGCGCATGGAATACAAGACGGTGTGTTGAAATGGATAGAAAATTGGCTCAGCGACAGAAAGCAAAGAGTAGTCATAAACGGTAAGGCATCAAAATGGACCAATTAAAATGTAAAACTTGCAAACTAAACAAACCAAAATTGGGACAAGGACAATATAAAGTTAAATTAAATTATCAAAATCGCTATGTGGAAACAACGCTTACTAAAATGAAAATTATTAAATAAAAGAACACAATCCACCACATAGGGTGTACATCACTACATGAGCAAGTTAATCTGTTTCCCAAGCAAACCAATCGCACATATAACAACGCACTATCGTCACGTTAAAGGAAGTAGTCAAGTTTGGGAAGTCCGGGACGTTCTGGCAAATTTTACTAAACTCTGCATGAATAAAGAAACTACATGTTAAATGTCAAAATATTATTTAAAATCAATTTGCAACATGACAAGACATTAACAATAGTAAAAAATACAAATATTGATAAGATATCTATACTATTACAAAATAATATATAAAATACAGTACAGCACTCACTAACGATAGTGCTATCGGGTAGGTACCTGTAAGCATAGCATGCTTCAAGTGACCCCTATCAATAACTACCCTACAAATAACCTACATTTATAGCACAAATAAACTAAGGAAATCGCAAAAGTAAGCAATTGATACTATCGACAATGAATACATATAATATAAAGAGAAATAATTGCAAAATATGAAGTAACAACAGATTTAAACAAAGAGTACTCTTTTAACAAGAACAATAAATTTAAAAAATCATCAATATTAATAATAATAATAATAAAAATAGAAAAAGAAAAAGATAAACAATAAATACAGACAAAAAGTAAGCAGAGGTTATACAAGAAACTTCAAGTTAAAAATGCTTGATTAAAATTATTGATGTCAAATTTTAGAATACAGTCACAATAATTGACCCTAAAAAGATTAAATTTATGGAACAATTTACTTGCCTCAAAACCTCTGTCCACTAAGAGTCTGTATAGTAACCTAGCTCTAGCCCAAAAGTCATCTACTTTAGTGCAGATTTTACAAAATCTTATTAATTGGGAATAAAAACAATTATAAGTGATTTTACTATCGATATTACTACTAGGGAAAGGAAAGTTTATTACGTTAAAATTAAAATCATCAACTTTGTGATATACTTTAAGTATGCACTGTTCATTAACAATCTCTATATTTATATCAAGAAAATTTTCAACTTTATAATTTACGTTACATTGTGTGAGGGGAATAGAATTAGGGTAAATAAGTTTAGCAACTTGATTAAAATTTAACAAATTGCAAACAAGAATATCATCAATATATCTACTATTATTACTTAACAGTTTAGCAAGTGCTAATTTTCTGGAATTTTATTTTTCTTGCTACTGTCAACTAAGTCTTTTATATATTTAAATTCTAAAGCAAGCAAGAATAAGTCTGCAATTAAAGGGCTAGCATTTCCACCCATAGGAATTCCTAATATTTGTTTGAAAATGTACGGCCCGAATCTAACATAAGTATTGAAAAGGAGGAATTTAAGGGCATCTTTAAGTTTAGTTCTATCAAAATATACAGAACTAGTGGGAGTAGAGCTAAGTGATGCATTATTAAAATATGTATAAACATTTATGAAATAATTACCATTCCTAACGAACCTGTCAAAGTGCAAATCTATAATAAAGCAAAGCTCTGAATATACTAAATCTAAAGGCAAATTGGTATACAAAGTTGAAAAGTCGAAGCTATGTAAGCTATGTAAGTAGCGGGGTACCCCAGGGATCGGTACTAGGACCAATTCTCTTTCTAATTTACATCAACGACATAGATGAGGGTCTCACCTGTACAATCTCAAAATTTGCTGACGATACAAAAATTGCAAATAGCGTACTCTCAAAAGAACAAGTTGACGATATGCAACACAATCTAGATAAATTGTCATGTTGGGCCCAAATTTGGCAAATGAGTTTCAATGCGGATAAATGTAAAGTACTACATATCGGATACCTAAATGAGAAAGCAAACTATTCGATGAATGGCACTCAGCTTAAGAATGTAAACAGAGAGAACGATCTGGGAGTAACAATATCGAGTAACCTAAAACGAGTCAACAATGTTCAGAAGTTGTTAAGAAGGCAAACAAAATAATTGGCTTTATAGGCAGGTCATTTGAGCATAAATCCAAAGAAGTTATCCTAACCCTTTACAATTCATTAGTCCGCCCTCTTCTGGAATACTGCGTTCAATCCTGGTGCCCTTATTACCAAAAAGATATAAACAAGCTAGAACGAGTTCAACGTAGAGTTACCAAAATGATACCTAGCCTAAAGAACAAACCATACGAAGAGCGTCTTAGAGAATTAAATTCTATTTCCTTTAACCCAGCGCAGATTAAGAAGCGACTTAATTCAAGTGTTCATAATCATCAAAGGCATCGACAATATGAATTGTTACTAGTACTTCACTATCGACCAATCTAATTACACGCGGGGAAACGGTTGCAAAATTATTGGTAACTCTTTGAAGTCACACGAATCTAAGAATTTCTTCTTCAATCGAGTTGTCAACTTTTGGAATGGGCTTCCCCGAAACGTTATAGACTGCATCACCGTGATTCATTTAAACTCCGCCTAGACAAATATCTCGCATCAAACCCGCGACTGACTGCGTTTGTAAATGAATAACTTTATTTTATCCCCCCCTCAGTTACTAACCCATCTGTCCCCTACTAACTTCCTAATCCTGCCACGGACATTAGTTCCAGGGCAGTATTTCCCTTTCCAATGTTCCCTTACCCACTCTAAACCACTGTTTGGACACTTGATCCTCAGTGTTTTGGAGGACAAGCAACCTAGAAGGGTCACTAGATCTGTTGTTGCTTGATTTCCTTTGTACTCCTTTGTACTCCTTTGTATGATAGGCTATTATAGGCGCTTCATCCGAGGATACTCTACTGTCTTAGCACCGTTAACTGATCTACTGTCGAAGTCAGTGAAGTTCTGTTGGGCTGCGGAGTGTCAGAGGGCTTTCGACCTAGTCAAGCACCTGCTGTGTACACATCCGATTTTGAGGGCCCCAGACTTCTCCAGGAGTTTTCAGCTGGCGACTGATGCCAGCGGTGTGGGTGCCGGGGCAGTGTTACTGCAGACTGATTCCGAGGGCTTGGAACACCCAGTGAGCTTCTTTTCTCGCAAGTTTAATTCGGCACAAAGGAATTACTCGACTATAGAGAAGGAGCTTCTGGCTATCGTTTTGTCGCTCAAACATTTTGAAGTTTATGTTCCAGCCTACGGCCCGGTAGTGACGATTTATACGGACCATCATCCCTTGAAATTCCTAAATCAGTTTCACAATCGGAATATGCGGTTGACCAGGTGGTCCCTAATGCTCCAAGAGTATAATCTCAAGATTCAGCATATTGCCGGGAGTGAGAACGTGATAGCAGATTGTCTATCAAGGGTTGATGATCCAAGATAGTCGTGCACGGTGTGTGGGTTGAGCAGGAGTAAAATTAGGTTATCATAACGCCGTCCAAAAAGATTATAAACAATAAAATAAACGAGAAAACTCTTTCTTTTTTTTAGTTTTGTAAGTCTTTATTGTTGTAGCATGATGCATGCGATATTGTGTTTTATGTATAATTCACACTTCAGTTGTTGTGCACCTTTTGCAATTAGTGGCAGCTAAGGGTAGCAGGTCGGTTGGTTGCCTGTCAGATTTTGATAATGCTTCTAAGGTCGATTATCTAAAATCTTGGGGGGGCTGTGATGCACCCAGTGCATTGCAACGCAACCTGATTGTACTCCTTGGTACTCGAATGTACCGCCCGTGATCTGGCTACCGTCAGCCGCAATGTATATTGAGTGTGACAACTTATAACTATGTTCTTTGTATCTCTGCAAAGGTCTCGTCATGTGCTAACCAGTGGTGGGTTTTGTTTTAAGCCATGTCGAGACCTTCCATTTAATATGTAGTATCAATAGAGAAGTTGATAGATAAGACAATGGGAGTTCAGAGAGAGAGAGTGAGTTAGGCTTCAGAGCAAGAGGGTAGCAACGTGCCGCGCTGCCGGCCGGGTGGTTGCCAGACGTATGGACTGGTTGGCAGCCTTGCGCTTATAGCTAGGCGCGACAGGGTTGGTAGTCCATTGTTGCCGGCCCATGTTGTCGTACAGCACATTGCCTGGAGGCTGGCTGCGTGTTCCATGACCAGGTTGCCTAGAACCTTTGAGATTCTAACATCTCTTGCCCTCTCTCCCAACTTCTCACGGTTGCACTCTTTCTCTCTGACGACATTACTCTCATTTCATTCTTCTCTCTATTTAAATGCATAACCTTCCCTTGAGGTCCTAAAGGAGTTTCAGCACTCACCTCTCGTATTACTCTTAGGACAAGCATATATTTACATATATTAGATTTAAGGGGTTAATGTGAACAGCGATCTTCTTGATGAGGATAGTTGGTGAACGTTCTACATGTTCACGAGTTATATGCCCCGCTCATCATCCCATTTGTGACTAGACTGGTGCCATGTGTAAGAGCCCGACCATGCCCAGGAGTTGTCTGTAGAGGGACGAGGACTTAGCCTTGATTTGCCTACCGAGCCAGGAGCGAGTGTAGCACCCGAGACTACAGCTCGCTCGTAGTGCCGGTATAGTAGAGTAACGTAATTTATCTGTCCTTGTGTTCTCTACAGTCTTCTCCTGGGTTCTCGCTTTCGGTGCTGGGACTCGTTGTTCCTGTGACTTGGCCTGCTAGCTAGAACACATGGGGATGATGAGTGGGATATATCTTTATTTTACTATGCATTGCAGCTCTCTTTAAGTATATATCTATAACACTTTACAATACACATTACTCACACACAAGACAACACTATTAATACTTTCATGTATCAATTAACTGCACTGTCGTTTTGCTGCTGTGTCCGGAGTTCTGTTGCGTAGGGCGCATACGGACTCGGAGGGGAGACAGAGTGAGAGAAGCGAAGTAGCCTATGCGGTAGTAGGCTACCGGCGCAGTACTGTTGCCTGCAACCTTTTAGTTATTCCAAGTATAGATTCATTATAATAAGTGACTACTATTTATGTTCATCCCATGTGTATTATTAGGTATCTACTGGATCATGAACATCTTGTATGCTACATGCTAGTGCATGTTAGTAGGGGACAGTTAGTGTAGTGCACGCGCTTTCAAGTAGGCGTGTACATTTGTCATTTAGCATTTCACTGTCATACCTTTAGCCTGCTTCTATTCTACATTATTAGAGGCTTAATATTAACGTAGTTTCTTGAGTATTGCATTTCTTTAGTAATAACGTAACCTATAAATGTCTGAGGGAGTTTAGCCTCATAGCCTACCCCTGTTGTACACTTTCGCCGAGTTAAGGTACCTCGTTACCGTAGACGATAACTCTGTAGGGCGTTGGTGCTTTTGTTGTCTGGAGCATATAGTATTTGGGACTGGAATCGAGCGTGTCGTTGTCACTTAAGCCATTTCTGTCCTACGATCAAGAATCCCGAATATGTATTGCCGATCCAGCCGTAACAATATATATATATATATATATATATATAATTACCGGTATATATATACCGATATATATATATATATACTGTATATACACACATATACTGTATATATATATATATATATATATATATATATATATATATATATATAATTTATATATATATATATATATACCGATATATATATATATATATATATTTTTTTTTTAAGAGACAATGAACGGAGGAAGGAGAAACACAGATAAAACAAAAAGGTCCATGTGCCTAAAGGCATCCTCCATTCATAAAATGTTTGTAACAACTGGATTTAAACATTTGTAGATTGTAAGTTTGTGGAAAGCAATTCGAGGGAAGTGAATTCCAAAGAGTAGTAGTTCTAGGGATAAATGAATTTTGATAAGCAGAAGTTCTGCATTGTGGAGGAGAAAGTGTAAATTCATGGGCGCTCTCAGCTGCCCTAGTTCTACGGGGAAAGATGTGGAGAGGCGGCACAATTGAAGCAAGTTCCTCGGAACAATTGCTGTGAAAATATCTGTAGAATAATGCAAGGGATGCAACGTTTCTTCGTATGGATAATGTAGGAAGGTCCTGTGTGATTGCAGGGTTATTGATTAATCTAATAGCTTTATTTTGAATTTTGTCCAACTGCCTCAATGCAACCACTCCACTTCCACTCCACAGAGGTGAACAGTAATCCATCTGAGAACGCACATGACTTTTATATATTACGTCCAACTGCTCGTCAGTGAAGAATTCTCGAACTCTGTACAGGAGTCCCAGTTTTTTAGAGGCATTCTTAGCAATGTTTCTAACATAATGTGTCCAGCTCAAGTTAGTAGTTAATGTTACACCGAGAATGTCAATACTAGGGGAAGTGGGAATATTTACATTATTAACAAATATATGGGAGTCAGTGAGATTCTGTCGGTTAGAAAATTGAATGTACTTGGTTTTCTGTGCATTAAAGGAAACTAGATTCTTTTTTCCCCATTCTTCAATTCTAAAAAGGTCCTGGTTCAGAGAAATTGCAGTGCTTATTTTTGAATTTATAAGATCGGGTTGGGTGAAAAATTGGTAAATGTTAAGGAACTGTGGAGTGTTGAGTCATCTGCATAGGAATGTATTGGATTATGAGTGGTAGATATGAGATCATTGATATGAATGAGGAACAGAGTTGAGGCCAAAACTGATCCCTGGGGAACACCAGCATTTATTGAGTGAAATTGAGAATAAAGGCCATCTACCATTACACATATTTTTCTGTTATGAAGATAAGAAGAAATTAGTGGAACTAATGATGCAAGGCCGTAGTGTGACATCTTCGACAATAAGGATTGATGCCAGACTCTATCAAATGCCTTTGATATATCCAGTGCTATTGTATGTGTTTCACCATGTTGGTCTGTAGCTTGGTTGATTTGGTGCGTAAGAAGGCAAAGAATGTCTGCAGTTGATCGACATCGTCTAAAACCATATTGCCTATCACTGATTAATTTATTATTCTCAAGATGCTTAATTATGTGATTATTTAATATAATTTCAAAGACTTTACCAAGAGTGGAAGTTATAGCTATTGGTCTGTAGTTTGATGGATCTGAAGAGGCACCTTTTTTAGGAACTGGATGGATGTTTGCTTCTTTCCAGGGTACTGGGAAGCATGAGGTATGAGTACATAGACGGAAAATTTTGCCAATACAGGAGCGAGCACCAAGGAGCAATTCTTAAGTACTATTGGAGGAATTTCATCTGGACCAGGAGCCTTATCTACTGAGAGATGCTGCAAAATAGTTTTGACATGTCTGGTGTGGATCTTAAGTGAGGGAATTTCAGGCGAATTAAAATTAAGTACAGGGACATCTTGATTTATTTCATCTAAGGTTGAGTTGGTGGAGAAAATATCCGCAAGAAGGTTAGCTTTACCTCGTGGGTCACTTACAAGATTGCCAGTCGGAGATTTTAATGGTGGAATAGATGAATCAGTTGTGAAGTTGGATTTGAATGAGTTAAGAGTAGACCAAAATATTTTTTTATCATTTGGATTATTTAGAAGTTTATTTGCCTGATTGTGGAGAAAGTTTGATTTAGTTAGGTTTAATACAGTTTTGGCATGATTTCTGATGTTTCTAAAGTAATTAAAGGCTTCATGTGTTTTTGATCTTGTGTATGCATTGTAGGCTATTGCTTTTTGTTCAGTTACTCTAGCACAATTATGGTCAACTGTATACATGGTTACTGTATATACACACATAGACTATATATATATATATATATATATATATATATATATATATATATACTGTATATAAACCTATTTTACCTAAGAGATTCAATACTACTTGCAGAATTATAGGCCGCAGAGTTGCGTATGCATTTTTTTTTTTTTTTTTTTTTTTTTTTGGGTAATTTAAAAACTGTACACCTACTTTTGTTTTTCTCTCTCTAAACTTGTATCTGGCTTAAAATATAACACCCCCAAGATCCCTCTTCGAGGTAAATATGTAAATTTCTCGGTAAAAAAATTTCCTTCCCGAAGGCCGACTCCTCCAACATTACAGGCTGGCTATCGCTCGCCAGGAAAAAATTAACACCTAAAGGACACAAAAGGTCTTAAAGGTGGGGGCTCATGGTTTGAGGTAAACATGGAATGATAATCGCCAAGCTGTACAAAGGAGTACAAAGGAAATCAAGCAACAACAGATCTAGTGACCCTTCTAGGTTGCTTGTCCTCCAAAACACTGAGGATCAAGTGTCCAAACAGTGGTTTAGAGTGGGTAAGGGAACATTGGAAAGGGAATTACTGCCCTGGAACTAATGTCCGTGGCAGGATTAGGAAGTTAGTAGAGGACAGATGGGTTAGTAACTGAGGGGGGGATAAAATAAAGTTATTCATTTACAAACCCAGTCAGCCGCGGGTTTGATGCGAGATATTTATCTAGGCGGAGTTTAAATGAATCAACGGTGATGCAGTCTATAACGTTCCACCAGTTGACAACTCGATTGAAGAAGGAATTCTTAGATTCGTGAGAGTTAAAAGATTTACCAATAATTTTACAAACCGTTTCCCCGCGTGAAATTAGATTGGTCGATAGTGAAGTACTTACTACAGTTCATATTGTCGATGCCTTTGATGATTTTGAACACTTGAATTAAGTCACCTCTTAATCTGCACTGGGTTAAAGGAAATAGATTTAATTATCTAAGACGCTCTTCGTATGGTTTGTTCTTTAGGCTAGGTATCATTTTGGTAACTCTACGTTGAACTCGTTCTAGTTTGTTTATGTCTTTTTGGTAATAAGGGCACCAGGATTGAACACAGTATTCCAGAAGAGGGCGGACTAAGGAATTGTAAAGGGTTAGGATAACTTCTTTGGATTTATGCTCAAATGACCTGCCTATAAAGCCAATTATTTTGTTTGCCTTCTTAACAACTTCTGAATATTGTTGACTCGGTTTTAGGTTACTCGATATTGTTACTCCCAGATCGGTTTCTCTGTTTACATTCTTAAGCTGAGTGCCATTCATCGAATAGTTTGCTTTCTCATTTAGGTATCCAATATGTAGTACTTTACATTTATCCGCATTGAAACTCATTTGCCAAATTTGGGCCCAACATGACAATTTATCTAGATTGTGTTGCATATCGTCAACTTGTTCTTTTGAGAGTACGCTATTTGCAATTTTTGTATCGTCAGCAAATTTTCAGATTGTACAGGTGAGACCCTCATCTATGTCGTTGATGTAAATTAGAAAGAGAATTGGTCCTAGTAGCGATCCCTGGGGTACCCCGCTACTTACATTGGTCCATTTAGATGCCTTACCGTTTATGACTACTCTTTGCTTTCTCTCGCTAAGCCAATTTTCTATCCATTTCAACACACCGTCTTGTATTCCATGCGCTTTTAGTTTTAGCAGTAAACGTTTGTGGGGAACTTTGTCAAAGGCCTTTTGAAAATCAAGGTATATAATATCTACAGCTTTACTCTCATCATACAGGTTGAGGATATCGTGGAAGAAGTCTAAGAGGTTTGTTAAACAGGAAAGTTTTTTACGAAAGCCGTGTTGAGTATCTTTAAGTATGTTATTTTCCTCTAAGTGATTTACGAGTCTGTCTCGTATGACCGTTTCTAGCATTTTACATACAACTGAGGTTAAGCTAATTGGACGATAGTTACTGGGTAGGGATTTGCTGCCTTTTTTTAATATCGGTGTTACGTTGGCTTGCTTCCACTGATCAGGCATAGTTCCAGACTGCAAGGATTTATTGAATAGTAATGTCAGTGATTTGGAGAGCTCATCCTTAGCTTCCTTTAGAACTCTAGGCGAGATTGTATCAGGTCCAGGCGTTTTATTTACCTTGAGTTTATCTAAACAATTCAATACTTCTCTCTCTGTAACGGTGATATTGCTTAGAACATCTGAATTATCAATCTGAATCGGCGATGGTGTAGGGATATCACTGAGGTCTTCTGTTGTAAAAAACTGATGCAAAGAAGGTATTGAGGGCATTACTCATTTGTACTTCGTCTTTGGTGTATTCTCCATTTTCATCGACTAACGGTCCAACAGTTGAAATAACTACTTTTTTCTTTCTGATATAACTATAGAATTCTTTCGGGTTTGTTTTACTTTGATTCGCAATATGTAACTCTAAGGTCTTTTTACTTTGCTTAATTAACTTTTTGGCTTTGTGTCGTAGCTCTACAAATTTCACCCGTTCTTCGTCATTTTGTGAGGATTTTAATCTATCATTAGCAAATTTGTTAGCAAGCAGGCAGTTTGAAATATCTTTATTCCACCATTTGGGCTTATTATTATGGCCTGGACGCCGTATTTTCGATGGTATGCAGTCTTGCACTGCTTTTAGGTAAGTGGTTTCGAATAACTTCCAAGATATATTTATGTCGTTATTGTTAATTAAAAAGCTCCAGTCAGTTTCTTTAAACATAGCTCTAAGTTTATGGAAGTTTGCTTTCTTGAAATTGGGGACTTTTTCGATGCTACTATTTGGTTGGTTACTAGTAAAGTTTAAAGTGAAAGTTATCGTACGATGGTCGCTGTTACTGAATTCATCACCAACATTCAAATTCTCTATCAATTCTTCTTTTGTTGCAAGTACAATGTAAAGAATGTTATTACCACGGGTCGGCGTTCGAACAAATTGATAAAGCGAACTCTCTTGCAAGTTCGTATACAAGTCATGTCCGGAGTGTGAAGTAAGAGTATCGCCCCACTTGGTCACAGGTAAATTAAAGTTGCCAAAAATTACGGTATCTTGCGAGTTACTTACATCTGCAATTTGTTCGTAAATTTCTCGGTCAGTTTGCACTGATTGAGCTGGAGGTCTGTATATTAACGCAAGTATTATTTTTGTACCTTTATTATTCTTTATTAGCACAAAAGATGTGTCGACGTTCACAATTTGAGGTTTTGACAAGAGGGTAGGGATAAGACTTTCTTTGATATAAAGTAAAACGCCACCTCCATTTCGATTTATTCGGCTTTTCTCAAACATTACATAACCGGGAAGTGAATACTCTGCTAAAAAGTCTCTATCTTCTGTATTGAGCCAAGATTCTGTTATGCCAATCACATCATAATTTTCTGTAAACACTAGCTCCTCTAAATCTGAAAATTTATTGCGTATGCTACGAGCGTTTGCATAGAAAACCTTTAAATTTTGTTATTTTAGAACTCACAGAATGCCCTTTAATAATATTTTTGGTTCTTGTCGGATCTAAATTTATGTTCATGGCTGGCCTCGGTCCTCGCTGTCTTCGGTCCTTATCGCTGGTGGTCCTCGGTTGCCTCTGTTTTTTGCTTGGCGTTGGATGATTTATGTCACTGCTGCTTCTTCTCGGATGGCGTTTTTTTATCCATGGCTGCGGACTGCTTTGTGTAGGAGACGACCCATGCGTGCTGAACCCACAGGGTTTAGATGAGTGCCATCCTTGCGGAACAGAGTAGGCTGGTTGTAGAAGTTGTCCCAGAGGTTGATGAATTCAACTTCTTCCCTCAGACACAAATATTTTAGTCGGCTATTTGTGCTGAAGGCCTTGTCGTAGAATTTGTCAGGTGCGTCGATCTTGGGGAGAATGCCTGAGATGATGATATTATTCCTTGACTTGTTTTTGTAGTGCTGGATCATCTTGCGATATTTCTCCATCAACTCTTCGGATCTGGTGCGCATGACGTCATTTGAACCAGCATGGATGACAAAAAGGGTATTTTCATTTGCATCCTTTGTGGTATCTTCGAAGGCTTCCACAATGTCGTCCAGTCCAGCTCCTGGGATGCAAAATCTTTTTCGTCGATTTGGGACTCTGTCGCAGAACTCTTCGAACAGTCCTCGTAGGATGGAATCCCCAACGAGCCTGGTCTCTTCTGGTTCGTCTTCCATCTCTACCAATATCTCAAATCTGTTTGACATTGTGACTGGTAGATGAGACCTTTTCTGCATTGGCCGTGCACCGTTCCTCACTGGTGTAAATCCGGAAACCTGTGGTGACGGGACTCTGCGTACAGGTCGGGGAGAGGAGTGGCTAGAACGGGGGCAAGGGGTTGGTACTGTTCGTGCTAGCAGGCTTCTTGCACGAGGAGTGGGGGAGAGACTAAGGTGAACAGAGCGGCTGTCCTGGTTTGATGTCGGCTCAGGTTCGTCAGAAGATGCTGCAGTGGCTACTGCAGGTGTTGAATTGTTGGCAGATGACGTTGGGGCGGTGGTGGATGTTGGAGTTGAAACAATTGGAGTGAGTGATAATCCAACGTTGAGTGTTACAAACTCTTGGAGTGATTCCAGCTTCCTGGTGAGGGCGTTGATCTTGTTGTGGGCTTCATCCAATTTTGCTGTCAAATCCTCTCGTTGCTGGCAGAGTCGGCAGACTTGTGGATCGGCAGGAGCAAACATGGAAGCACCAAACCTACCGGCACAGTTCGTACAGGCACGAGGCATGGTGACGATCACTTTCTTCAGATCACTTAACTCACTTTAAAAACACTAAACTCACTTTAAAAACACTTATCTCACTTTAAAAACACTTCACTCCCTTCAGGTCGCTTCACTTACTTAAATAGGCCTAACCGAAAACAAAAATGTTGAAATACGCACAAATAGGCTATCAGCGGTGATAGCCTAACCGAAAATTAAAACAAAACAAAATTAAATTTGAATACGCAGTGATAGCCGAACCGAAAACAATTTTATTTTTATTTAAACAGAAATAGGCCACCAGGGGTTATAGCCTATCCTAACCGAAAACAAAAATTATGAAATACCGGTATGCAGAAATAGGCCACCAGCAGTGATAGCCTAACTGAAAATTTAAAAATTGAAGTACGCAGAAATAGGCCACCAGGGATGATAGCCTAGACTAACCGAAAACAAAAATAACCGAAAACAAAAATAACCGAAAACAAAAATTATGAAATATGCAGAAGTAGGCTACCAGGGGTGATACTGTACATAATTATCTTGCAAAATGTACTGAAATAATTATTAACAATGGTATAAAGGATTTTGTGGATCGTCTATACCAGGCCTGTGACGTCACACCAGTATAAGTCCACCATCCAGTCTAGGATAAGGATACTGGTGTGACGTCACTATGACGTCACAGGCCCGGTATAGACGATCCGCAAAATCCTTTATACCATTGTTAATAATTATTTCAGTGACATTGCATTTTACAAGATAATTATATGCAGGTTGGCAATTATTTTTCCATGTTTACCTCAACCCATAAGCCCCCACCTTTAATATTGACACAGAAATGGGGTGAACAGTTTTATAATCGCCAAAGAATTGGGGCAAACCTCATAGAATCTCAAAGCCAATGGGGCTAAACATAAGGTAGAAAGGGAACCAGAAAATAACAAAAGCATTTGGCAAATCATGAAGCGTCGTATTGTCTCGCTTGACCTCAATATAGACACAAATGATCACGAACGTATACAAGCGGGTTGACAGGTGAGAGGAAGATGGTTATCACAATATAATAAATAAGTAATACAATGTAAGGAGACCGATAAGATGGTATCGCCCAATTGTGAATGTATACGGTCTACATATATATATATATATATATATATATATATATATACAGTATATATTATGTATAATATCAGTGATGTTAAAGACAGCAGACTTCTTCGAATAATAATAGAATAAACTGTATTTGCCTTTTCTTCTAGTCACAAACATAAATATAGCATAAATAGTTGCTGTCTATATGGGTTTGGAATATATGTGGACTGTGTATGCTTAGAATCAATCAATCAATCAATCAAATTGTATTTCGTAGATAATCTACGTAGACAAAAAGTATACATTACAATTTACAATCTTCACAGTACCTACAGTAGAATATTGATAATATAAGTCTATAGATACTTACACATACATCTACATAGAATCGAAAGTCGATTTAAGAGGTCCAGTAGAAACATTAGCAGCTTTAGGATAATAGGATTAACAATTGATTTAAATAAGGTAATCAGTATAGATTAGACTTACATAAACACAACTATATTAGTTTGTTCCATAGATAATAATCCACATAAGGCCACATTGTTAAGACAATAAATAGAAAGGAATACATTAAAAAAAAAAATTGCAGAACAAAACCATAATACACTCATCAATAGAGAATATTTAATAGGGCAGGTAAAACATAATATAAATTATAGTTTTCGATTATCACAATGTTTTTTTTTTTTTAATGATGTATTAACTGTCCAGTCCTTTCTTTGTTTTTTAACCCACGTTTGAGCATTTAGAATATCTAGAGCAGTGCTTGACACATCCACGCCGTAAATATTTTTGAAATGATGATAAGTAAATGAATAGAAATGTCCAGTTTTAATTATTGATAAATCAGATTTTACTATTAAACTTTGATCTCAAAACTCTATGAAGGTAACTTGCGTAAGATAGAGCTACAATATGTTTCAGTAACAGATTATTACAAATATCTGCTACCTGATGATTACTGGCGTAGGGCGGTGCACCTATCATCCGATTTGATGATTGGCGTATGCTACTTCAAATAACTGGACTGCAATGTAATTTTGTGATTCCAAAGACACAATCCATAATCTGGTTCACCGTATGAATTGAATAGATTATTAAAAGTATTCATATCGAACTGACTAAAATTTCTTAAAATACTATTTAAATTTGCATACAATTTATTTAGTATCTTTTCAATGTCATCTTTATCCTACAAATCATAATTAATACTGTGTCCAAGGTATTCATAAGTTTTAACCAATTCTAGCTCATCCTCCCGTACCCTCATGTAACTGTGTTCTTGTAGAAAACGTATGTTGCCACACACCATGCATTTGGTTTTTCCCTTTTTAAGGGGGGTGACCTGCTTTTTGTTATTTCTGTCCTTTTCTCTCTTTCTCTGGCTTGTATCCATTCGGCCCCATTCAGCCAACTATTTTAAGACGTGTATCCCCATCTAGGTGTCGATTTCTTCCTGGCGAGCGATAGCGAGCCAGCATTATATGAAGAAATCCGGCTTCGCCGGAGACATTTTTCTATCGAAAAATGTACAAATTTAGCCTGCTGTCAAACAAAAATAAAAAATATGCTGGCTCGCTACCGCTCCCCAGTAAAAATTTGACACCTGGATGGGGATAAGCGTCTTAAAACAGTAGGCTGAATGGGGCCAAATGGATACAAGCCAGAGAAAGATAGAAAAGGACAGAACAAAAACAGGTCACCCCCCTTAATTCTTTGTTTAAGCTTGTCAATTGAAGACAAAACATTATCATATTATATTCATACTATAAATGGAACTGGCAAGCAGTACAGTGTCATCCGCATATACCAATATGTTTAACTTAGTCGTGCCAACATTGGAGCCTTGTTTTATATTGCAGGTATTGGTTATATGAGTATCTATGATATATAACCTAAAAATAAACGGTGATAGAACACCAACCTGCCGGCAGTTACACCGTGCTCTATGTATTCGTAATTGTTATGTATTCCCTGCCGTTTAATAACAGTGTTTTAATTACGTAAGTAGTGCATAATAATGTATATGAGATCAGATGGAATTCCTATATCAATAAGCATATTTCCTAAAATAGAATGATTTACCTTTTCAAGGTACTCGAAGTACTATAGGGGCTTATAAGAATGTGAATGTTTGAAAACATTGTGTTTGTGTTCTATTCATATACAGTAGCGGGAAAAGGGGCTGTGGATGTGTGTGAACTAATATGTTCTCGTTTGAAAGAGTGTGTGAGATGGTGGGAAAATATGTGTGTTAATGCGGAGTCACACCAACGATATTTCAGGCTCCCCCCCCCCCTCTCTCTCTCTCTCTCTCTCTCTCTCTCTCTCTCTCTCTCATCATATAACTAATATATCTTCTTCTCTTCCTTACCGACAAAATATCTCCCTCACTCATGTCCTTACCACAACTCTTGCACTTTATTACCGACAATATATATCTCACTCGCTCATATCCTTACACTACAAATATATCTCACTCACTCATGTCCTTACCGACAAATATATCTCACTCACTCATGTCCTTACCGACAAATATATCTCACTCACTCATGTCCTTACCGACAAATATATCTCACTCACTCATGTCCTTACCGACAAATATATCTCACTCACTCATATCCTTACCGACAAATATCTCACTCACTCATGTCCTTACCGACAAATATATCTCACTCACTCATGTCCTTACCGACAAATATATCTCACTCACTCATGTCCTTACCGACAAATATATCTCACTCACTCATGTCCTTACCGACAAATATATCTCACTCACTCATGTCCTTACCGACAAATATATCTCACTCACTCATGTCCTTACCGACAAATATCTCACTCACTCATGTCCTTACCGACAAATATATCTCACTCACTCATGTCCTTACCGACAAATATATCTCACTCACTCATATCCTTACCGACAAATATCTCACTCACTCAATATCCTTACCGACAAATATATCTCACTCACTCATGTCCTTACCGCCAAATATATCTCACTCACTCATGTCCTTACCGACAAATATATCTCACTCACTCATATCCTTACCGACAAATATATCTCACTCACTCATATCCTTACCGACAAATATATCTCACTCACTCATATCCTTACCGACAAATATATCTCACTCACTCATATCCTTACCGACAATATATCTCACTCACTCATCCTTACCGACAAATATCTCACTCACTCATATCCTTACCGACAAATATATCTCACTCACTCATATCCTTACCGACAAATATATCTCACTCACTCATATCCTTACCGACAAATATATCTCACTCACTCATATCCTTACCGACAAATCATATTCCTTCCCTTCTCGTTACTATCATTCTAAAAACTGTGATTAATCATACTAATTACATCCTATTGTCTTATCCTTTCCAATATAAAGAATATACATAGTTCACTCCTCCTTACTAACAGATACTAGCATACTTTCCCACATTGTAAGACTATGCCTAGGATACACTATACGTCAGTCTATTAAATATCCACTCTCTACTCTAAACAATATACAAATTTATAAACCACCCAGTCTTCCTACGACAGCCGACACTAGCCTACTCTCCCACAGGATCTAATGTAGTATATGTTTAGTTCTCAAGGATACACTACACTATTTACACTAGACAATATCACAGCCCCACCTCACCCTCTTCCTTATTCCTTACCTCCTCTTCTCTCAGACTCTCCCCCATTATCCTACACAACATAATAGGCCTACACATTAACCCCTTCTGAACCGGAGACGTCTATTTAATTATATCCTAGCTATATTTAGACGATTTTGTGCAGCTTTAGAAGGATCTGTGTTAGTAATGAGGGTTTAGTGAGATAGTTCTAAGCCTGTTAATTGCTGGAGGACCATTATAAACTGAACATGATTGTCTATAAGTAGCCAGAGTAAAGTTAAAAGTACGGCACTGGTACTGAACGGGTTAACAAGTATAATTTTGCTCCACACTCTCCTTCCTTTCAACCACAAATACTAACTCTTTCCGAATTTGTGGACACTCTATTTTGGTTATCATTAGATGAATGTATGCAGTTTAGGAAGGATCTCCAGGAAGTAGAGGGGTGAAAATTATCTCGACTAACTCGTCATAATTTATTTACAAGCTGAATAATATAAGCATAATAAGTGTCACAAAGCGTCATAATCCTCAAGGGGCTATCATAATCCTCAAGGGGCTATCATAATCCTCAAGGGGCTATCATAATCCTCAAGGGGCTATCATAATCCTCAAGGGGCTATCATAATCTTCCCCAGGATATAATACGCTCGCAAGGATACTCTATACACAAATCAATCTCATAGCTTCCTCTCTCCCTCCTCATATCTCTCTCTCTCTCTCTCTCTCTCTCTCTCTCTCTCTCTCTCTCTCTCTCTCTCTCTCTCTCTCTCTCTCACACACACACACACAGAAAGCAACATACTTGCACCAGGATATACTTAGGTTCCTTTCTACCCCACCACCGACACTAACAGGTGGTGTAATGGTTAAGGTGTCTAAAAATCTGTGTGTGATAACCCAGGTTCGAATCCCGGTGGATCACATATATGCTTTCATTAATTTCATTGGAGGTGTTTGGTGGTGTGGTGAAATTAATAAAAAATAGATACTCTCCCCAAAAATATATCCCCCTCGCAAGACCCCCAATATACCCCCCCCCCCACCCCACCCCACAGCTCCCCACTCCACTCCTGTCTGTCCTCCTACTCTCCCACACTCACACCCAGTAATTTATCCCACAGCAAGCAACACTTCCTCACAAGGACATATTGTTCGTGTTTACGTAGCTGGAACAAACAGGGTGGAGTTCAGAAATTCGGTTATCCCGTTCAATACCGCAGCCGTCCTTTTAACTTTATTCTGGCTAATATTATACGATATTATTCAGTTTAAAAAGGGCCACCAACAATTAACAGGATTCGAACTATTTTATTTAACCCTTTATACTACCACAGATCCTTCTTAAGATACACAAAACCGTCTAAATATAGCTAGAATATAATAAAGACGTCACTGGTACAGAAGGGGTTAAGAAGAATATAGCAATTCAAATAGTATACAGAATTGCAATACATTGTACTCTGACAAGTAAATTAAGGGGTGGGTTTTGTTTTTCTGGATCCCCTTCTCCGTCATGTTTAGCCCTATTAGTGTTGAGATGTTAAGACATTCATACCATTCCTGGCGAGCAATAGCTACCCTGTAATTTAGGAGGAACCGTCCCTACCAAAAATTTACAACATTTTCTCGCAGTGGGGTTTTGAGGTTATTTCTTTAAAGCTTCATAGAGATTAGGGAGCAAATCTTAAGAAAAAACAAACAAAAATTGAGGTAGGTTTGTGAACAGTTTAGCGCTCTTTCCGACCTAGTCCCGACTCTGTGTTGACCTATTTATCTTGCACTACTCCTCACTACCGCCGCATACACTAACATTATATCTCGACATAACATAATATACTCTCAAAGATCAACATTGTCGCACACACACAAACATTTTAACTCTGTTAGTATTTGCGACGCATTTCTATGCTTCATTCTGATAATCATTAAATGGATTTATGCAGCTTAGGAAGGAGCTGTAGGTACCAAAGGGGCAAACTATACTGTATTTAAACTAACTCACACTAGTTCTTCCTAAGCTTAATCAAATCATCTAATACTACCAAGAGTAAACTGTCCCAACGCGTCATAATCCTCCAAGGGTTAACATACTGTACTTGGCCACAGAATCTAATACCCTCTCAAGGCTACACAATACGCCAGACGATATCAGTGCCCCCCCCCCCCCCCCCCCCCTCCCTCTGCCCTAGCTCACCAGCCTCGCCTCTCGCACAGTCTGACAAGATTCAGTACAGTCTAATGCCCCTCAACAGGTTCTAAAAAACAAGTTGATATTATTATTATTATTATTATTATTATTATTATTATTAGGGGTTCGTCCCCTATGGGGAACCCCTATTGTAATCATTAAACCTGGGATTTCATCCAAATTCTTCTTACGCGCCGGTTTCGACGCAATAACTCCAGAACCGCTTTTTGGATCGGGATCAAACTTTCACAAGAGGTACGTTTTTGTATTGGGCAACTTTTGATATGCTAAACATCCGGCATGGCGGCCAAACAGGTCCGTGGCAGCCGATTTCCTGAAAAACTTGACGCCTAAATACCGTCTCTCCCACTCACAGGAAACGACTGGGCTTTGGCAGACGCACTCCCCTACTAATGCTCCGCAAATTTTATAGAGAAGGTTTTGCTTTTGCACGTGGGTTTTTTTCCGGCAATCTTGAAAAAACCTCGAATTCCACTTAAAATTCCACATCTTGAAAACTACGCCGATGATCAAAGCCTTGCTTGCGTAGTTGGGTGAGGCTCGCGATTCCGAACGTTTTGATACCAAACAAATATAAATGGGTGGAATAGTTTGGCCGCAGCATTGAAAACTGTCTATTCTTAAATTACTTTAAAACCGAATTCGCTACCCCCACAAAGTTTACCGTCTACAGTCTATAGGCTTCCACACATCCCCCAGTTTTGCTTAATAACATAATCTCTTTATTATTCAGATCTATCATTTTTTGTTTATTTAACTCTCTCAAAACAGTTTGAGTCCCTACGAATTCCAGCAATTATTTAGCCAACCTACCTATACATACCTACCCTACCAAATAATAATGATAAATTCAAATTTATTTATGGTGAATGACAAAGTATTGGCTTAGGTTTTTAACAATTCCTCCCTTTGCCAAATGCTTAGTTTAATAACAATGATATGGACCTTTAAAGTTTTGGCAATTGCCCGTGTGACTCGTATTTTAACCCTCCTAAAGTGTTACCATGAAATACCGCTAGATCCTTTCTCAAAAGTCGCTAGCATGTTGCTACATAGCCAAACAATGTTAGGATAATGCTGCAATTTCTAAAGAGTTTTGGTTTGTTTGTTTTGCAAATTTTACAATGTAGTATGACTAGAATGTCTGACATTTTCAAATTATCCCTAGTAAACGTCTCTAGATATAAAAGAAATGGCTGCTACATTGAAGTAAATAGCTCTACATTTAGCGGTAATATGTAGCTTTACAACTGGCAACACTGCAACCACCACCTCCCTCCCACCCTCCCAGTATGTCTCCACAAAATACCGCTAGATCCTTTCTCAAAAGTCGCTAGCATGTTGCTACATAGTCAAACAATGTTAGAATAATGCTGCAATTTCTAAAGAGTTTTGGTTTGTTTGTTTTGCAAATTTTACAATGTAATATGACTAGAATGTCTGAAATTTTTAAATTATCCCTAGTAAATCTCTCTAGATATGAAAAAATGGCTGCTAAATTGAAGTAAATAGCTCTACATCTAGCGGTAATATGTAGCGATACAACTGGCAACACTGCCTAGCCCTTCCTTCCTACCTCCCTCCTCCCTCATCTACCAAATTATGTATCAACAACCACTATAGTGAACTTTCGGTATTTAGTTTATTCAGCTTAATACTATTTATCCACATTGTCCATACTTAGTGTACTCAAACTAGTATGAACAGTCTCGATGTTACGTAATCTGGGTTGATGTAGCGTTACGTATCATTCCGTAGTCTTAAGTTGAACGCTTCCATAACCTTGGTCGAACGTTCCATGATTGGGTAGAATATATTATTCTATAGTTGTATATGGGAAAGTATTGCAGGATTATAATTCCCATATATATTTGTATTATTTAAGATTGTTCATAAGTATCTCATTGTAAAGAAGATGGGATACATTTTCCATATGTTATGCGCGTGCGTGGTATGTCACGACAGAGACAAACATAACGCGCTCGCGCACTCTCCAACCAACCTACGTCCCAGCTACACACGCTAAGCCTTCTTTCTTCTAGTTATTTCACCAGGTGTTTTCGCTTCACTTTTCATCTCATACTCCATAGTCACTACATCATCATCTGTGTTACTTAGCACAACTTAACGTAAATATCTAGCCTATTGTAGCCTATTTTCATACTCTGTTTACTATACTAACCACTTCCAGTCAATCTAGCCTATTTTCCGCCATCCTCCAATCACCAGCTGAGTTCATCAAAGGGTAATTATATTTCTATATGGTTAATACTTCTTTAATATCAATAATATACAGTCCACTTATCTAAATTAGCCATATAATTGGTCCTTCGAACCAGATCTAGTTTGCCTCCCCCCCCCCCCTTTTTGTGGTTGGTGGTGGCGTGGCCTACGTGGTTAATTTTGTTTGTGCCATATTTCGTCTGTCCCTCATGGCCCAGGGCTTTTGGCGTCATGGTGCCGCGGGTGGTGGGGTAGGGGAAGATTATCCTGCAGTGGTTGATAGGCCTGTGTACCCAGGCCCGATTAGGAAGGTGGCAATTTTGAGCCACTCCTACGTCAGAGATTTGTACGTGGACCAAGCCGTCCACAGGCCTTTCTTTTCCGTGACTCCTCTGGCCGCCCCAGGTGCCCGCGTCAGCAACTTGAGATCAACAGAAGCCTGGGGTCAGTTTTTAGAGCTGAAGCCCGACTTGACCTTCTTGGTGATAGGAGGAAATGCGATAAGGAGCGGGGTCAGTCCGAGAGGGATTGCGGAGGGGATTGAGGTCCTAGCTGAGGAGGTGGTGCGGCTCTCGGGGGGAGAAGTCCGGGTGATTGGGGTAGAGAAGCGGCAGGCTCCACGAGGGGTCTCTACGGACGAGTTTAACCGCATTAGAAATGCGGTTAACCGATGGCTAAAGCGCCATATCCCATTCACCCGGGAGCGCTATCAGTCAATGAATACCTCTGAGGCTGACTTCAGTCCCGACGTGGTACACCTCACGCACGAGGCATCAAAGCGTCTCTATTCGGAGATCCTGGCCACCTGTCGTCGGTGCTTTATGCAAGACGAATATGCCATGGTCGCCAGGTCATACGACGAGATGTTTGCCCACCATGACGTTAGAGTTGATCAACAAAATCAGTATAGCCTAGATTAGTAATCCTTCAAATCGGTACAGTATATTATTTAAATTTTGATTGTAAAACCTTTAGGCCCAAATTATAACAATTGATTGGCACTAAGATTAAAATCATCCATACTGTACTGTATAATAATTTCAAAAGTTAAGGTTATTCATTCTATATCAAATTTATACTGTCCAATAACTTCTTTATTTGATTCACATGTCATTCTAAATTCTTCTCTCGTCGTGTGCCCTGGAGGCGGGGTAATATGATAGCTGATAGGCTGAGTGTGTGTTAATCCAACTCAAAACTTTTTTCCTTGTGACTTCTTGAGATGAACTTTTCTTGTGTACAATTTTCACATTTATTAAATTTAATAATATAGAATTAGCAGTACCCATTGTGTTTAGCCTGTATAAATTACCCTATAGGCTCTCTCTCTCTTCAAATTCTTGAATTTATTATAACATTAAACGGTACCTCTCTTTTTTGACACCTGGAGACTTTTGGCCTATACTGTATTGTACTAAATTTCCCTCTCGGCTTTTCTTAACTTATGGTGTAATGATTTTATAATTTCATAACTATTATGTAATGAGTTAAATTGAAAAGCTCCAGATTGCTAGTCTACATTGCGCACAATTCTTATTCCGCATTTCGTGAGGGTGTTTTATTTTCGGCTTGCGATTTATTTGATTTCTCGGAGTACTGTATTGTTGGCCGCAACTTATTCGGTCTGGCATTGATAGTTTGATTTAACGTCATTAGATTTCCTTCCCGTATAATCATGGCTAAAAGTGTACAAAAGCGTCGGGCTGGACTTAAGGGCTCTTTGACGGTCTTAACCTCTGATATTGACGGATTCCTTGATTCGGCGTCTAGAGTGGAGGTGGAGGCCAGGTTGCTCAGTATTCAAAAGCAACTTGACAAGTATGAGGTCACACAGGAGGACCTGGCCGACACCTACGAGGACGCCGAGTATATCGAAGTGATAAGAGAGGATATCTTATATATGGAGGGCATACAAGTAATCGTTGCCACACTGAAGGGGATCTTGATTACAGAGGTCAAGAAGGAGGTCAAGAAAGAGCCAAAGAAATCCGCAGTCAAATTACCACATCTTACTCTTCCAAAATTTTAAGGTGATGCCACCATGTGGTCGGGATTTTGGGAGATGTTCAAGTGTACCATCCATGACAATCCCGACCTAACAGATATACAACGCTTCACCTATCTAAAGGGTCAGCTTCAGGGTGATGCACATAAGCTAGTCGAAGGATTCATTATCGAAAGTGCAAGCTATGCCCCAGCAATTGAGCTCCTGCAAGAGACATATGGGCATCCAGATCGAATCAAGGCAGCTTATGTTACCAAATTCAATCAATTAGTGTCACCCAAACACCAAACAGCTGACCTGATGGACTTCTATGCCAATACAGAGAGTGTGATGAGGTCAATCATTAGCCATGGTATTTGTTTGGAGGAATTTTGTGTGGTGACTCTTGTCAATAAGTTACCATCACCACTAAAAGAAACCATGAAACGGGAAATGGGAGACTCGAGCCTGGATTATAAGAAATTCACTCATTGCCTCCAGGCTGAAGTGTACAATATGGTGGGTCAAGACAGAGTAGGGGGTACACCCATGGCTACGGCAACATTTACCGCCCAGAGTGAGTACAGGAAATTCAACTGTGTTCTGTGTAGTGGCACCAATCATTTATGGTACAAGTGTATGAAGTATAAGACAGGGCCTCTTAAAGTTAAAAGAGCCCGTCAACTACGTCTCTGCACTGGGTGCTTGTCAAAAGACCATGGCCATTCGGGTTGTACTAATCCTAACGTAAGAAGCTGCAAGTTTTGTAAGGGCAAACACTTTCATTCCCTGTGTACAAAAAAACAAAGGAAAGAAAGTAGACCAGCGGAGGATAACACCAAGAGAGAGCATACTGCTGCTACTTCAACTACAATGTCCGTTGCCACAGGTAAAAATACAGTAATCTTGCCCACCGTACAGCTGCCGGTAAAGGGTAAGGATAATAATTGTGTTAAAATTAGATCGCTACTTGACCACTGTTCTCAGAGGACCTTTGTGAAGTCTTCTGTTCTATCTTCCCTTTCCTACATTTCTAAAGGAACTGAGGAGTTATGTCTTCACGGATTTACCGGGAAACAGGCCTCTAGGGAATATAATGTTGTGGCACTGCAATACAAACACAGAGGTAAATTTCATCATCTAGATGCAATAGTGGTTGATGAATTGCCAGAACATAAAGGTGAACTTAACCTAAAGTCTAAACTGGTTAGTTTACAAAGTAAAGGCATAAAATTAGCCGATCCTCACGCGACGGACACAGATCAGCTGGAGCTGCTCATCGGTGCGGATCACTATTACGATATAGTGCGACCTGGGTATAAAAGGTCAGGTAGTCTAATTCTGCTTCCTACCAAGTACGGGTACGCCATCAGTGGTTCATATGTGACACAGCCTACAAGCTCCAGCACGGAAGTAATTACTGTATTGAAAGTAGCAGTAACACCAATGGACGAATACATGTCCACTGGTAATATTCCACCATGCAAAAATTACTTAAATGTTTTGTGGGAATTAGATCATATCGGGATAACCCCTAAGGAATACTCACTGGTTGAGCATCAAGCACTATCGTCGTATGAGGATACCGTTACCTACGATCCCGACAGCCAACAGTATAAAGTGAGACTGCCCTGGAACAATTCCAAGGATCAGCTGCCATCTAACAAGGGTTTGGCCATAGGCCATCTTCGGGGACTTCAGAAAAGATTCCTCAAGGAGCCTGACTTTTGCGAGGAATACTCAAAAGTCATAAAGGAACAGGTGTCCCGGGGTTTTATAGAAGAGGTGCCTTTTGATAAGTCAGATACCGGGCATTACTTGGCTCATCATGGTGTAATCAAGGAGAGCAAAACTACGCCAGTGCGTATTGTCTTCGACTGTTGCGCCAAAATGAGTGAACGTCATCCTAGTCTTAATGACTGCCTGTACACTGGACCCTCACTGGTGCCAGATTTAGAGCAGGTTTTGCTTCGGTTTCGACTCGGTAAGTATGCCTGGGTGTCTGATATTGAGAAGGCATTTCTAATGTTAAGGCTCCATGAAGACGACCAGGACTATACGCGATTTATGTGGCCCAAGTATCCGAGGCAACTGGATTCCCCCCTAATTTGTTACCGGTTCCGGGCAGTTTTATTTGGAGCGACTTGTTCCCAATTCCTTTTAAACGCCATCATTTTGAAACATTTGTCTTATGTCAGTGCAGATCCGCAGATTATTCATCAGATTCGGTCAGGGTTGTATATAGACAATTTACTGGGTACAGGAAATGAAGAAGATTTCCTGGTTGATACCTACGCTGTAGTCCGAGAGATTATGAATGACGCCCATCTACATTTGCGTGAATGGGCGACTAATAATTCTGTTTTGCGGACTGTACTGCAACGGGATGGTGTGGCGGCTGTACAGCAGGAACATGTTAGAGTGCTAGGGTTGTTTTGGAAAACGGACACCGATACCCTCTCATTCGGCGTTCAGTACGCGCAATATTCGCAGATTACAAAACGAATTTGCTTGAGTATGACAGCTAAACTTTTTTACCCCTTGGGGATAGTTCTACCGGTGTCGATCAAATCGAGATTATTCCTTCAGCAATTATGGAGGATAAAATTAGGATGGGATGAGGTTTTGACTGGCGATCTGGTTCAGGAGTGGGATGACATTATTTCGGATCTTCGTCTCTGTAAGGGTTTTAATTTTCCTCGGAGAGTTGTCATAGACCATCCTGTTTCCATTCATGCCTTCTCAGACGCTAGCAAGGTCGCGTACGGCACCGCCATATACTTTGTTGACACAAGTGGCAGCCGTCTAGTCATGGCGAAGGCGAAAGTCGCCCCGATCAAATCCCTTTCCATCCCAAAATTAGAGCTGACTGCAGTTCTGTTGGCTGCTAGACTCGTTCACTTTGTAGAGGAAACTTTTAAAAATTTGCTAAATATCTCGGAGACAGTTGTATGGAGTGACAGCCAATTACGCTCTACTGGTTACATAGCCGTAAGAAGCTACCAGTGTACGTCACCAACCGTGTCGACGAAATTCGTACCCTGCTCCCAACCGCACAGTTCCGGTATGTGTCTACCAAAGAGAATCCAAGTGATTGCATTACTCGTGGTGTCTCTGCTAAGTTTCTCAAATCTTCTGCGTTGTGGTGGAATGGCCCATGCTGGCTTAATGATCCCAACGAATGGCCAGTGAATATAGATTTGAGCGAGCAACACACTGCTATTGTGGCACCGGTAATTGACTCGGTGCCTGACGAAGACACACGGTTATGGGACTGGGATAGATTCAGCAGCTATGAAAAGTTACAACGTGTTACAGCATGGGTGTTACGATTTGTAGAAAATGTAAAAGCAAAAATTAAAGGCACACCGCCCACAGGTAGTGCTTACCTCAATGTGAAGGAGATCAGATTGCAGATGAATTATTACATAAGCTCTGTCAACAAGAAATATATACGCAGGAATATAAATTACTGGTTAAGGGAACAAAGTCTAGGAATAACCTGATCAGCCAGTTGGGCTTACACTTGAAGGGGGAGTTGATACATTGCGGAGGCAGATTACGATTGGCAGCCCTCTCTGAGGCAAGTAAGTATCCAATACTACTGCCCCCCAATCATCCCTTCACCCCTCTTATCATCGATAGGTGTCACCGACTCTGTTGTCATTATGGGGTTGGTCATATAGTCACCTATGTAAGACAACGATGGTGGGTGCCTAGAATCAGGCAGGTGGTCAAGAAAGTCCTTCGCAAATGCTTAAAGTGTAGAAGAGTACAGGGAACACATTATGATCCCGTCGGAATTCCTCCCTTACCAAACCTGCGAACCACCCCAGGTGACCCTTACAAAGTTACCGGGGTTGACTACAGTGGAGCAATCCCTGTGAAAGATTCACCCAATCTTAAGGTGTATATGATACTTTTCACTTGTGCTGTTACCAGGGCAATTCACCTGGAACTGGTCACCAACCTCACTTGTGATAGCTTCCTACATGCCTTCCGAAGATTCTGCAGTAGACAGGGATATCCGCGTATCATGCTGAGTGACAATGCAAAGACTTTCATAGGGGCATCTACATATCTCAAAGAAGTGAGCAACAATCCTAAGATTCAGACCTGCCTAGCGGATGTAAAATGCGAATGGCGTTTCATTCCCGCCAGAGCGCCTTGGTTTGGCGCCATATGGGAGAGAGCCATAGGCATCGTGAAGGCGGGTCTGAAGAAGGTGTTGGGTAGAGCTCTCATCTCGATTGAGGAACTCAACACCATACTCTTGGAGATTGAAGCCACCGTAAATGATCGCCCTCTATACTATGCTTCTAGTGATTTGGAAGACCTTACCCCAATCACACCCTCAGTACTGGTACGTGGATACAGACTGCGGGATCTTCCTGAAGAGCATGACGAGGATACTATGGAGGATCCAGACTACATAAGTAAGGAAGTGATATCGGCCCGCTACAAATACATTCGTAAATTATCGCGAGATATTTGGCATCGCTGGTCAACAGAATATCTGGTGACTTTAAGGGAAGCGCAAAAGAATAAACTAACACCATTAAAAGGTTATTGGCCTAAGGTAGGGGACGTGGTAACCATCCATGAGGAGGGCCCGCGCGCATTTTGGAAATTGGGTCGGATAGAGGAGTTATTGCCAGGTCGTGATGGTGAGGTTCGGGTAGCAAAGGTTCGCACCAGGACTGAAATAATCACACGGCCAACAGTCCGACTATATCCTCTTGAGGGTGACCTCGATCGCAAGGACACCCCCTCGGATCAGTTATCCATTGAAGTCCCCTCTCTGGCTTCTACTTCGGCGCAGCCTGTTGACGCGTCTGGCGAACGCCCACGTCGACAGGCAGCCCAGATATCCTCCCAAGCTTGGCGGGATAAGATTGCCTCCGGGCAAATCTAATCATGTAAATTTTGTATATTTTCTGTTGGTGGGAATATGTCCATACTTAGTGTACTCAAACTAGTATGAACAGTCTCGATGTTACGTAATCTGGGTTGATGTAGCGTTACGTATCATTCCGTAGTCTTAAGTTGAACGCTTCCATAACCTTGGTCGAACGTTCCATGATTGGGTTGAATATATTATTCTATAGTTGTATATGGGAAAGTATTGTAGGATTATAATTCCCATATATATATATATTTGTATTATTTAAGATTGTTCATAAGTATCTCATTGTAAAGAAGATGGGATACATTTTCCATATGTTATGCGCGTGCGCGGTATGTCACGACAGAGACAAACAAAACGAGCGCACTCTCCAACCAACCTCCGTCCCAGCTACACACTCTAAGCCTTCTTTCTTCTAGTTATTTCACCAGGTGTTTTCGCTTCACTTTTCATCTCATACTCCATAGTCACTACATCATCATCTTTGTTACTTAGCACAACTTAACGTAAATATCTAGCCTATTGTAGCCTATTTTCATACTCTGTTTACTATACTAACCACTTCCAGTCAATCTAGCCTATTTTCCGCCATCCTCCAATCACCAGCTGAGTTCATCAAAGGGTAATTATATTTCTATATGGTTAATACTTCTTTAATATCAATATTATACAGTCCACTTATCTAAATTAGCCATACACATAAAATAGAAACCTATCACGATTGTTGTCTAATACAACCATAGATAATGCTATTACATATTATTTGAACATGATGTCGAATTTAGCAGTTGCTGTTTACCTTGAACAGTAATGACAGTCTGTGACAGAACCGAAAGCTTCTCTTGCCGTGTAGTACTCAAAAAAAGCAAGGGTACTTAAGCCGGCCCATACCGAACTGTTATACCAAGTCAGAGATGCAGAGGTAACTTTCACAATGCATTATAACCCTCGACAGACACCAATATGCCACTAAATCATACAAATATCACTACAAAAAAGATAGGAAAATATTATATTAATGTCCTAGGTATTTGAAATTATGCAAATGAGTAAAATCCATTATGATATAATGATAATGGCATTGATTAGTATCTGGCAACAGTGTTGGACTATAATTTTATTAACGTATGCGAACTTCAGAGTATTTATCCCATTAATATACACATCTATCACTATTTAAATTTAATACAACCATACACAGTGCTATTACATATTATTTGAACATATTATAGGATGCTCTTTCCTTTAAACCATTTTCTATATCTATTCACGAAAAATATAGGCCTAGCCTAGGCAGCGCTACCGGTAGGTACGAATTTATCAGTTCGAATTTTGATTGAGAGTGGGATTAGGCCTAGGCCTAGCCTAGGGCTTAACATGGGATACTGTTTGTGGGTTGGGAATAGACTCAGGCTGCTTTAGGCCTAATTAGGTAAAAATAGTCAAATCGAGACAATTGCACAGCCAACATAGCCTAGGCCTAAGCAAATATTTTACCAATCTACAATAGGCCTAGTCTATTCGCTGTAAGTAGGCAAGAAATCATGACCTAGGCTATAACCTCTGTAACTAAAAAACAACTAGGCCTAGAGTGATCAAGCTAATATGTCTACCATTTGGGAAGAGTCAGTCAAGATGTGGAAATTTTCAGCCAATTTGCTCTAGCCCTATTTGAGATACAGAGGTTAGAGGTCATTGTTGAGGCCCCCCCCTCATGACATATTGTTATCATCTTATATATTGCCAGCAGGGGGCAAATAACCGAAAAAAATCGCCGTCAAAATAGACGCAAACTTAACCACGGCGATCGACACATGTAAACATGGCGGTGGCGGGGGAGGTGTCGGACGTTTGCAATAAAGTTCCTGTCTATTTTGAATGCCATTGGATACAATAATATGTTGAGGGGGGCTTTGCCCCCTCCCCCCCCCCCCCATGACATATTTTCATCATCATATATATTGCCAGCAGGGGGCAAATAACCGAAAAAATTGCCGTCAAAATAGACTCCTTTATGAAGGAGCCTTTAGGCTAGGCCTATCGGCAAGAGTTGCATTGTATAGGCTATCCTAGTGTTTACTAATTTATAGGCTACCACTTTGAAAGGACATTAGCCGGGTAGGATGTAGTTACCGGGTGTATCGCCAGCCTTGTTTACACTACGCGTACGCGTAGTGGTGTCGGACGCTTGCCATCCTTTTCCTGTCTATTTAGACTGCCTTTGGATACAATAATATGTTGAGGTTGGGCTTTGCCCCCCTTCACCCACCCATGACATATTGTCATCATAATATATATTTCCAGCAGGGGGCAAATAACCAAAATAAACCTCCGTCAAAATAGACACGAACTTACCAACGCCGATCGACAAATGTAAACATGACGGAGGCGGCGGACGCCTGCAATCATGTTCCCGTCTATTTTGAATGCCAATGGATACAATAATATGTTGAGGGTGCCAGCAGGGGGCAAAATAGACAAATACACCAAAAATTGGGTGTGGGGGCGGCAACCCCCACCCATAATAGCCTACTATGATAGGTTAGGTAAGGTTGTTAGGTTAGGCTAGGCTAATGTCCTTTCAAAGGGGTATAGGCCTAGTAAACACTAGGATAGCCTATACCCGGTCAAAGGTAAGTCCTGCTGTAGTCTTCTTGAATGCTACCTTAAATTGTAATATTAGACTAGGTCTAGCCTATAGATAAAATAGCTTAGCCTATTCATTTATTGTAGCCTATAATATAGGCCTAGCCGGGCAGAATGTAGAGTTCGGGCGTACCACCACCAATGTTTACACTACGCAGAGCGGCGACGAAAGCTTGCCATCATGTTCCCGTCCATTTTGAATGACGTTGGATACAATAATATGTTGAGGGGGGCAAACACCCCCATGACATATTGTCATCATCATATAATTTGCCAGCAGGGGGCAAATAGGCCTAACCAAACTGCGGAGATCGACCATGTAAACATGACAGCGGCGGCGGCGGTGGACGCTTGCGATCATGTTCCCGTCTATTTTGACTGCCATTGGATACAATAATATGTTGAGGGAAGGGCTTTGTGGCAATTTTTTTTGGTTGTTTGCCCCCTACTGGCAATATAATATATGATGATGATAACATGTCATGGGGGGGGTGAGGGGGGCTTTCAACATATTATTGTATCCAATGGCATTCAAAATAGACGGGAACATTATCCCAAGCGTCCAACGCCGACACCGCCGCGGCTGCTGAAGAACAAGGAAGTTAGCAATAGGTTTCATTGTGAACTGGAGGAAATTAATAGAAATAAGGAAGCTAGGCCTAGCGATGTAAATAGTCAATGGAATTTCCTTAATAATGACAATTATATGTATAGGTATAAAGTAAAAACAATATATTTGACATAATTTATTGCATATCTTACATATTTAAACAAATATATATTAAAAATAGTTTAACCACACCACTGAGTTCCCCCAAAATACTCTAATAGGGCTGGCCTGAAGAATTAGATCAAGATGGACAACCAATCAAGACATAATAGGTAGGGAAGGGCAGGTGAACAAATCTAGGACGGTGAAGATACACAGACTTTTCTCGCCATTTCACCAATTCAGCCGCACCACATGAGTTCCACAGCAGAACTCTTATAGGGTAGAGCCGAAAGATGAGGCAAGAACTGCTACACTGCAGCACAGCACCAATTAAGAAGTGATCAAAAGCGAAGAATGAGAGATCAGGTCTATGGAAAAAATATATCGCACCGAAATGCAAAAAAAATACACACACCGAGGGAAATCGAGTCAGCTCGACCGCATCAGCGACCGACACAAATCAGGTCAGGAGCTAATAACCTAGCCAGACCAGGGTGGCATATGATATAGGCCGTCCGGAGGACAACCGAATGAGACAGAATAAGAACAGAAGGGGAAAAACTAAGAAAATTTAGTCAAGCCGACGACGAAAGCTGAAGGGGAGAGGGAGTAAAATAAGCATAACCCTCCCCCATTAATCTCCAGTCGCCAGCCCCCACACCCCCCCAACTGCTTTAGGGAGCATAATATTAGGGGGGAATTCTTACATAAAGTACACGGTATTACAATATCTAGATTAGTAAACAATTAATGCTCAAAACATAAAATATAGTACAGTACGGCATATATAGTATTTAGTATTGCTCAAGTAATCACCTTATTATACAAGGACAACACCACAAAGGCTAAAGAAGAAATCAGAATGCTCAATAATGCACTACATAAAAAGATAACGGGTACCGGTAACCAAAAACATTGCAATATTTACAATAGCCTACTGTATATATTATGATTTTATAGGGATTAGATTAAAAATTACAAGAGGGTCAATTCAAATTTCAATGGAAATTCCCTCATGATAGCTGTAATATGTGGGAATAACTTTAACCTTCATATTTCCTAACCTCTTAGCATATACATGATCAATTAGCGTGCCATTTTCAGTTCGCGTCTATTTTGAAGGCGTTTTTTTTCGGTTATTTGCCTCCTGCTGGCAATATATATGATGATGACAATATGTCATGGGGGGGTGACCCCCCTCAACCTATTATTGTATCCAAAAGCAGTCAAATAGACGGGAACATGATGGCCAGCGTCCGCCGCCGCTCCGCGTAGTGTAAACAAGGCTGGCGGTACACCCGAACTCTACATTCTACCCCACTAATTTTCCAACTAGCATAACCGATGATTATCAATGATCAATCCCAGTCAGAAACGTCCATGCTTCCCTCCCATAAGTCAATGTCGGGATTACCACACTGTCATGCAAGGACTTCTTTACTTCCATGCTGATCACCCTATTTCTTCTTACTGCTTTCAGAGTTCCTACAACGCTCTTCCCCTGTTACACTTTCTCCCACACTTCTTCATCCATAGGCCTACTCACATCTTTACTCAACACACTGCCCAAATACTTAAATGAGCTGACATTCTTCATAGCCGTTCAACCTCACTTCACACTCTATGGTTGCACCCCTTTCAATGACCATAATATTGCTCCTCCTAGCATTTACCTCCTGATTCCGTTTTTCACACACTGTTCCAAACATATTTACCTGACCCTGCAACTCCCATTCACTATCGCTCATCAGAACTGTGTTGTCAGCAACAGTAGTACCGGTACTGTACTGTTGAGGCAACTTCCACTCGTTTCCTACCCTTATCAGCGGTACACCAACATCCGCTGCTCTTCCTTGTATTTCTTTTATGACTCCATCCATATACTGTACTGGTATATATTGAACAACCATGGGGACATCACACACACCCTTGCTTTAACCCAACATTCGGATTAAAGAACTCGCTCTGTTAATTATCCACACATACTGACACCTTTGCACCCTCATACATGCTCTTCATTGCTTTCAGCAACTTGCCATCTACTCCGTATATTCTCAGTACCGGTACTTTCCACATACCTTCTCTATCAATTCTGTCATAGGCCTTCTCCAACTCCATAAATGCAGCATACAACTTTTGTCGCTTCTCCAGATATTTCTCCACAACACATTTCCGGGCAAAAATCTGAGCTACACATCCTCTTCCCTTCCTAAGATGACTACAGTATGCTAACCGTTTCCCCAGCAATACTGACTGAAAATGCCCAAATATATTGCATGTCCTTTTCAGATTTATCTAAAATATGTAAAATTACACCAAATACCAATACAGTAGCACTGAAATCAATAAAACTCACTAACAGGATAAATAAATGGAAGAAATACTCCAAAAGATTAATATGTTAACCCTTTACCCAGCAATACTGACTGAAAATGCCTAAATAGATTGCATGTGCTCTTCAGATTTATACATACATATGTACATAACATTTTAAGACTGAGTGCTCTACACAGATATGCAGTTTCAGTCTCTTTTTCTAATGGCGGTGTTCCAGGCAACCCTGCTAAGGGATGCTTTACTTGTCAAGTTTTTGAGATCGGCACATATATGAGATCGGCACATATAGTCCGATCCCAGGTCTTACTCGGTCCACCCCTTGGTGCAGCTCCCTCCACAATCGCAGACCTGCATCTTTTCACCCAATTTTGTTCATCCATTCTCTCCACATGTCCATACCATCCCAGTTTACTTGTACGCATCTCCTCGCTAATACTCTTTATACCTAAACGTCTCTTCAGCTCATCATTTGTTATTCTGTTGACATCCTTTATCTGAAATATGTAAAATTACACCAATTACCAACTACATTACCAACAAATTTAATAAAGTACACTAACAGGATAAAGAAAATGTAAGAAATAGCCCTAAAGATGAATTTATCTATCTATCTATTGACGGACGCCTTGATCCCCGAAGGATTGGCCACAAACGAAACACCCCTATGCACCTCTGTCCCCAGTCAGTCGACGCCCCTCCTCCCATCCAGCACCGCTTTCACGCATATACTTCTTAACTCCATCCTTCCACCTCTCTCTCGGTTTATTCCTCCCTCTGTCCTTCCACCTCACTCGTACACGCTCTTAGTCATTCTCTCACTTCCCATACGTTCCACATGGCCGAACCATCTCAAGGTGTTCTTTTTCGCACTTTCCAGTACATTCACACCACACCTCTCGTACTTCCTCATTCGTCTGTCTATCCCTCCATGTAACTCTGCACCACTTCTCAAGTAACTCATTTCCATCCCTTTCACTCTTGGTTTGAATCTCTCCAACAACGTCCATGCTTCGCTTCCGTAAGTCAGTGTCGGGATTACCACACTGTCATGCAATGACTTCTTCAGTTCCATGCTGACCACCCTATTTCATGTTACTGCTTTCAGCATTCCTACAACCCTCTTCCCCTGTTGCACCCTCTCACACACTTCTTCATCCATACTCCCATTTTTACACTGCCAAGATACTTAAATGAGCTGACAATCTCCATAGCCTGACCGTTCAACTTCACCTCACACTCTGTGGCTTCACCCATTTCGAAGACCATAACCTTGCTCTTCCCCGCATTTACCTTCAGATTCCATTTTTCGCACACTGTTCCAAAAATATTTACCAGACCCTGCAACTCCCATGGGGCGGGTGCCCAACCCCGAAAGGGGTTGAAATAGGGGAGCTATCCCCCCGCCAAAGGCGGCTTTCTAGGGCCTTTCCTAGCTGATACTGAGAGGATTGGGTTCTAGTCATGTGGTGATGGGCTGGTCTATCAGAGTGAGAACTGAGCGATCTCTGCCATACCCATAGCTTACTCTGACTGTTCCTTTACTTATATATTTTCTAGATCTCAAGTGACGGCGTCTCTTCCGTGGATTGACCTCCCAATCTACCAAGATTGGAAGCCAAAGCGTCACATTTTTCCTTTGCCCCTCAACTTTCTCTTCATAATTGCTGAGGGACACAGGGCCCTGGGTGGGGCTTTGGTTTCCCGGGCGTTTCCGCACCCTCCTCAGCTCCCCGCCATGGAGTGGCTTCGGTTACCCAGGCTTTATTGTGGTCGGCAGGGAGGGTTCTGTGGGGGCGCTCGGTTATGGCCTTGGCCTTGCTCGGGGCCTTGGGGCTGTTCGGCCAGGCAGCTTGGGGAACAACAACAACAACTCCCATTCATATCGTCAGCAAACAGCAGTACACAAACATCCACTGCTCTTCCTTGTATTTCTTTTATGACTCCATCCATATACTGTATATATAGAACAACCATCTGGACATCACACACCCTTGCTTTACCAAACATTCAGATCAAAGAATTCCCTCTGTTCATTCTTCACACGTACTGATACCTTTGCACTCTCATACATACTCTTCACTGCTTTCAGCAACTTTCCATCTACTCCATATATTCTCAGTACTTTCCACATACCTTCTCTATCACTCTGTCATTCCACTCGTTGCCTTCCCTTATTAGTGGTACACCAACATCCACTGCTCATCCTTGCATTTCTTTTATGACTCCATCCATATACAGTTCAGTATATATTGAACAACCACGGGGACATCACACACCCTTTCTTTAACCCAAAATTCAGATAAAAGAACTCGCTCTGTTCATTCTCAACACATACTGACACCTTTGCACCCTCATACATGCTTTTCACTGTTTTCAGCAACTTGCTATCTGCTCCGTATATTCCAAGTACTTTCTACATACCGGTACCTTCTCTATCAACTCTGTCATAGGCCTTCTCCAAGTCCATGAAGGCAGCATACAACTTTTGTCCCTTCTCAAGATATTTCTCCACAACATATTTCAGGGCAAAGATCTGAGCTACTCATCCTCTTCCCTTCCTATGATGAATACTGTATGTTAACCGTTTCCCCAGCAATACTGACTGAAAATGCCCAAATATATTGCATGTGCTCTTCTGATTTATCTAAAATATGTAAAATTATACCAAATACCAACTACATTAGCACAAAACTCAATCAATCACAGAAACAGGATAAAAAACATAGAATAAATACCCCAAAAGATGAATACGTTAACCCTTTCCCCACCAATACTGACTGAAAATGCCCAAATAAATTGCATGTGCTCTTCAGATTTAGCTGAAATATGTAAAATTACACCAAATACTAACTACATTAGCACAAAAATCAATCAAGCACTTTAACATGATAAATAAAATGGAAGAAATAGCCCAAAATTTATTTATCTATAGCCTACCGGTATATATTGCCGGACACCTTGATCCCCGAAGGGGTGACCATGAACGAAACGCCTGCGTATTTCAAGCTCGCTTGAGTTATCACTCGATCGTCTTTTAGAGCTTTTTGGCCCGGGGTAATTACCACACCATCGCGTCATAAGGAGTTTGAGGGGGTTAAATTGCTAGATACATAGAGGAAGAGGAATGCCAAGTAAAGCTAAACAAAAATATATAAGATATTTTTAACATCTATCTATCTATCTATTGCCTGACGCCGTGATCCCCGAAGGGGTGGCCAAGAACGAACCACCCCCATGCACCTCTGTCCCCAGTCAGTCGACGCCCCTCCCCCTAACCAGCACCGCCTTCGTTCATGTACTTCCTCACTCCATCCTTCCACCTCTCATTCGGTCGACCTCTCCCTCTCTGTCCCTGCACCTCGCTCTCATACACCCTCTTAGTCATTCTCTCGCTTTCCATACGTTCCATAATTATGGCCGAACCATCTCAAGTTGTTCCTTTTCACACTTTCCAGCACATCTACCTCCACACCACACCTCCTTCTTACTTCCTCATTAGTCTGTCTATCCCTCCATGTAACTCCGCACTCACTCCTTAAGTAATTTATTTCCACTGCTCTCACTCTTGGTCTGAGTCTCTCAACCAACGTCCATGCTTCGCTTCCGTAAGTCAGTGTCGGGATTACCACACTGTCATGCAAGGACTTCTTCACTTCCATACTGACCACCCTATTTCTTGTTACTGCTTTTAGCGTTCCTAGAACCCTCTTCCCCTGTTGTACCCTCTCCCGCACTTCTTCATCCATAGTCCCATCTTTACTCAACACACTGCCTAGATACTTAAAAGAGTTGACGATCTCCATAGCCTGACCGTTCAGCTTCACCTCACACTCTGTGACTTCACCCCTTTCGAAGACCATAACCTTGCTCTTCCCCGCATTTACCTTCAAATTCCGTTTTTCGCACACTGTTCCAAACTCATTTACCAGACCCTGCAACTCCCATTCATTATCACTCATCAGAACTGTATCATCCACAAACAGCAGTATAGGTAGCTTCCACTCAATTCCCTCCCTTTTCAACGATACACCAACATCCACTGCTCTTGATAGTATTTCTTTCATGACTCCATCCATATATACAGTAAACAACCACGAGGACATCACACACCCCTGTTTCAAACCAACATTCAGGTCAAAGAACTCGCTCTGCTCACTCTCCACACGTACTGCCGCCTTTGCACCCTCATACATGCTCTTCACTGCTTTCAGCAACTTTCCCTCTACTCCGTATATTCTAAGTACTTTCCACAAACCTTCTCTATCCACTCTGTCATAGGCCTTCTCCAAGTCCATAAAGGCAACATACACCTTTTGTTTCTTCTCCAGATACTTCTCCACAACACAGTTCAGGGTAAAAATCTGATCTACACTTCCTCTTCCCTTCCTAAAACCTCCCTGCTCGTCGCCTATCCATTTCTCCGTTCTCACTCTCACTCTCTCAATCACTACCCTACTGTATACCTTCCCTACTACGCTTAGAAGACATATTCCTCGGTGGTTACCACACACTCCTCTTTCCCCTTTGCCCTTATATAGGGGGACTATTATGCCAGTCTTCCAGTCATCGGGTGCACTCCCCTTCTCCCATGCTAGTTTGCACATTTTCCATACCCATTCTATCACTATCTCACCACCATACCTCAACATTTCCCCACACACTCCATCTGTTCCTGGTGCTTTCCCCAACTTCACTCTTTTCATGGCTTCCCACACTTCTGACCTCCTGATCCCCACCTCCTCCTCCACTACTTCTCTTCTTCTCCCTCCCATACCATATCCAGCTATGTTTGCTGGCTCTTCATTCCTTACATTTAGCAACTCACTGAAGTACTCCCTCCATCTTTCGACTCTCTCTTGCTTCTCGGCAAGCATTCTCCCATTCTTATCTTTCACACCCTTACTGTTTCCCTTGCTACCTTCCCTAACTTTCTTGACTTCTTTCCAGAACAGTTTCTTACTCTCCCTCCATTTTACACTCAGATTCCTTCCAAATTCCTCATCTACTCTTCTCTTACTTTCCTTCACTACTCTCTTCACCACCCTCTTACTCTCCACGTACCTCGCTCGTTTCTGTCTCTCGGAATCTTCATTCCCTCTACTACCCAACCACTCTCTATATGCTTTCTTCTTTTCTTCCACAGCTATTCTTACCTCTTCTGTCCACCATGCTGTACCTTTCACTCCCCTCCCTCTTCTCCTCACTCCACACACCTCCTCACATGCTGCACAGATCTCATCCTTAAACACCTTGCTCATCTCCTCCACTTCCTCCATAACTTCCAGGTCGAAACCACCTAGTCGTCTTTCCACTGCTCTCCTGTACTCCTCCCTGACTTCCTCCTCCTGCAACCTCTCCACCCTCCTCACCATTCCACCCTCCTCTCGCCTCCCTCCAGCTCTCCTCACCCACTTCTTTTGTATCCTAACCTTAGCTGCCACTACATAATGATCAGACAGACCCCCTCCAATACCCCTATACACCCTAGCATCCATCACAGATTTCTTCATTCGTTCATCCACACATACATAATCAATCAATGACTTTCGTTCCACCACTGTCTTATCCTTCATCGTCAACATCCGTTTCCACGTGTACCTGTGGATCATTCTGTGTCGGAAGAAGGTTTTGGCTATCCACAGCCTCCTCCCCACACATACGTCCACAAGTGCACTACCATTCCCATTCACCTCTGATGGTACCCCCCACCTTCCCACCACTCCCTCAACTTTCCTATCACCCACCTTACCATTCATATCCCCAATCAGAAATATTCTTTCGTTCTTGTCAAACTTCTCCAGGCACGCCTCCACATTTATCCAGAACTCCTCTTTCTTTCTTTCAAGTATATCCTCTGTCGGGGCATACACGCATACAATCAATACAATATTTTTAACATGAGGTTGCTTAATTTGAGGTTGCTTAATTTGTACCTCTGCAGTTTCTCCATGGCTAACGAAAAAGGTCACATTCCTAAGAAGCCCCAACCAAAAAGGCCAAGCTTCTGTACAGAAAAAATGCCACACCATTACCCTGATGGTGACCCTATCAAATAATCAAAACAACCACACTTTTTAACCCAATTCCCGCGGGGCCCCTCATATGACTGAGACGATTTTCCGGCTATTTTGTAGCCTGTGAGCCAGGCCAGCTTTTGCAAGCAGCACGGATGGACGTCAGCCGGAGCCTACAGGCCCCGCCACGACACTGAGGTTTGTGTGAGAGAGAGCTCACTTATGTGCAGCGTCACACATAGCAAAAACAGAAATTAATTGGTATTTGTTAGCGATTTCGCCTAGGCCTATCGGATTTGGTAATTTTTAGCAATTTTGCCCTTCGTTTGCAAGATCCTTACAAGAAAACCAGACGTCGTACAGTGATGATTCAGGAGTAATTTGAAAGCTATTACAGTACTTTCACGAATACATAATTGTATTACGCTCTGGCTTTTGCTTATGCATGAAAATGAGCAGGGAATGAAGGCAATTTCGGGCAATTATGTCTACTCGTACAGCAGTCCTTGGAGCGGCTTCGGTCGCACCGGGAATTTCCACACCTCACACCACACACACATCACACAGTTTTTCCTACACCGAGAAATGACTCTCCGGCTGTCATTTCTCGAAGACTTCTTCTAGCCGGAGACATTGAGAGCAACCCAGGACCCACCTACACATACATATGTCCAACTTGCTCAAAACCCATCACTTCGAGTCGCCACACTAAGGGTTCAGTTCTCTGCAATTCATGCAGGAACTGGACCCACTTCACCTGCACAACACTTGCCTCCAAGAAACACTACACGAACACCTGGACCTGTTCCTCATGCCCCTCCCTCTCCCAGTCAAATCCCTCGCCTAAAACCCGTCCACCTCTCCTCCCCAACACACCTAACCTTCCCATATCATCCACTCCCCCCCCTAAAACCTGTCCACCTCTCCTCCCTAACCCATCTAACCTTCCCATACCATCCACATCCTCAACTCAACACACCACACCCAATCCTAATCTATTCCAACCCCCATATCCTGCTCCCCAATCCCCACCCCCACCTCACCCATCCCAACCCCCAGCCCCTCCCTCACCCCCACCCCCACCCCCATCCCATCCTCGTGCAGCAGCACCCAACATACATCGTGCACATAACATTAACATTCTCCAATTGAACATAGATGGCATCAACACAAAGAAACACAAACTCTCACACTTCATCAAAAAACACAACATACACATTGCCATCTTACAAGAAACAAAACTCCGCACAACACAAAAAACACCCACATTTCATGATTTCACCACCATCAGACAAGACCGGGCTGTCGGCGGAGGCGGTGGACTCGTCACCCTGGTACACAAAGAAATATCATACATAGTTACCAGTGTACAAACCAAATCCCTCCTCCCCCCAAATGATAACACAACAGAAATACAATCAATTAAAATACACACTGGCAACAACTCCAACATAACCATCATAAACACATACATCCCCTACAGTACCAAATGAATACAGACCACACTTACAACACATCACAAACACCCCACACATCATCCTGGGTGGTGACTTCAACGCCAAGACGCCGGCCTGGTTTGTCGACAAGACATAACACTCACATGCACACACCATGACCCAAAAAGAGCAACAGATCTCCTTCAACCCTATCTCAACACACTACATGGCTGGTGCACTACAAACAAACTTAATCTAGCCCCAGCCAAATCCACCGCAACCCTGCTCACAAGCTGGACAGAACACAAATACATCCCTCAACTCACTATAAACAACACACCCCTAACACATACACACACACCCAAAATCCTAGGAGTAACATATGATACTCATATGACATTCAAACAGCACACCACAAACATTAAAAAGAAACTGACACCCAGTCTTAACGCCCTCAGGTCACTTGCTCACACAAAATTTGGACACAACAAAGAAACTACCACCACAGAATATAAACAATACGTAAGATCAGTGATGGAATACGCAAGCCCAACCTGGGCTTCTAACCTAGCTGAAACACATCATAAGACCTTACAGACTATTCAAAACAAAGCCCTGAAGATCATTACAGGCTGCACAGCTACTGCACCCACAGATCACCTACATCAAGAAACCAAAATCCTCAAAGTCAAAGACCATCTGGACATGAGAGGCACTCAATTCCTGGCAGCAGCCTCCACGAACTAAGACCACCCACTAAACTACATGGCAACACACCCACAGACACCAAGAAATATCAAAACAACACCCAGCACATGGTATCAGACACAATTACTGTCCTCTCTCCCTCCCTGCCCACCCCGAACCAACTTCCAGAAGCACATCCATACTCATATCTCTCGCCGATTCATCCACTCGCTCACAGACAACACGCAGCTGCAAGCACGACCTCCCGAAATCCATCCTTCCGAATCCTCCCTTCCTCGCGAGGACAGAGTCCACCTGGCCAGGCTGAGATGCGGACACCATCCAGCTCTCCTGAGCTATCAGAAGAGACTGGATGACTCCGTTGTCGACACCTGCCCGGGATGTAACACAGCACCCCATACCATTAAACACGTCATAGAAGACTGCATTTCACACAACCACTTATGCCAACAACACAATCTACACTCAATGAGAGCTCTGTGGGAAAGCCCGATCATGGCCATGGCCTTCCTCAGGGACTCGGGGCTGTTCGGCCAGGCAGCTTAGGGAACAACAACAACAACAACAACAACTTATACAAGATTAATAGCTTTAACCCAAATGGTCACACTCCTTAATGGTCTAAGTGGCCATAGCCAAAATGGCTACACTATATTCCTTCTGTACTTTCTCCATGCCCGATTAGATACATGATATTTTGATAAAATTATGTGGCACAGCCCTTGTATCCAACACAATACCCTGCGTGCAACCCCGCTCGAACCCCGCACAACGTTGCTTGCAACTTTAATTATTATTATTATTATTATTATCCATTCCTTCCTCTCCACATGAAACGATGCACACCATATACTTTATACTATTGCTACATTATATTATAGTTTAACATGGACTAAAATGTTCGCTACAACACACTGTAAGACATTGTGGGTTTATAAAGGTAGGAAAGGGATAAGAAATATGTCCGTAATAATATGCCTTTTTAGAGGTATATTAGTCATAAGCAGGGTGTCAAATTGAAGCAATATTGTTTGAAGACTTAAATTAATATGAAAAGGATTGTAAGAAAATTAGCATAAAATAGCATCATGTTGGCCATTTTAGCACTTCCGAACACATCATTGTAACTATATTCAACATAATTCAATCTAACTGTCTTCGTAGCGCAATGGATAAATGCACTGAATTTCGGTGTGAGCATCCTAGGTTCGAATCCCTGGACTGCCACATGTATTTGTTGTTTTCATTAATTGAGTTTAGGAGTAAAGTCGGTTGGTGGAGGTAACATAATAATTTACATATGCAATAACAAAGACTAACACTAATGGACTCGGGTTTTGTTTGACACCCTGATAATAAGCCCTCTAATATAAGGATAGAAAGGTAAATCATTATCAATATACTCAATGTTTTTATAACCATCTTCATACCCTCGGATTTCTCACAGCGTAGCATATACTTTAATTGCCTATCAAAGTCGTTCCGCCCCATCCAAATATACACAAACTATAAACCATACCGGCCTCCCTACTGACATATTTTCCCACAGAATGTAATACCCTCTTCAGGATACATAATACACCAACGATCCCCCCCTCACCTCTCTCTCTCTCTCTCTCTCTCTCTCTCTCTCTCTCTCTCTCTCTCTCTCTCTCTCTCTCTCTCTCTCTCTCTCTCTCTCTCTCTCTCTCATTACAGGAATCAGTTATACCATCCAAGGGGCCAACCTTTCAACATGATCTCCATTAATCGGCTCTTAATTAACCCTCTGACGGTTTTGACGTATTTCTACAGCTTATCCTGGCTATGATTAGACGATTATATGCAGCTTAGGAAGGATCTGTGCGAATCAAAAGGGTTAAGACTATCTCAATCAACCCCCTGATTTCCGAATCTGAATAAAATAGTCTAATAATAGCCATACAACAGAAAAGAAGTGCACCATCGATCCTTAGAGGGTTAAGGGATATGGGAACTCATTGACCAATACAAGGTTGTCAACTGAAATACTATACTCGCAACAACAGTCATAACTATGATTTTATATTAGGAATGTAGCTACAATCCCTCTTTAATGGTACTGATTGTCGCCTTGGCCCACCGTCTCCCTCATGTTTAACCCCGCTAGTATTCTGATTTTAAGACGTTCGGCCCATTAGTTTGGCGATTTTCAGACTATTCGCCCTATTTCTTTGTCAATATTATGACCTTTCGTGGTATTTAGGTGTCGATTGTTTCCTGGCGAGCGATGGCAACCCTGATATGTAGGAGGCATTTTTCTACCAGAAAGTTTACTAACTTATCTTGAAAAGCGGCTTAGGGGTGTTTATCTTGAAAAGCGGCTTAGGGGTGTTTATCTTGAAAAGCGGCTTAGGGGTGTTTATCTTGAAAAGCAGCTTAGGGGTGTTTATCTTGAAAAGTGGCTTAGGGGTGTTTATCTTGAAAAGCGGCTTAGGGGTGTTTATCTTGAAAAGCGGCTTAGGGGTGTTTATCTTGAAAAGCGGCTTAGGGGTGTTTATCTTGAAAAGCGGCTTAGGGGTGTTTATCTTGAAAAGCGGCTTAGGGGTGTTTATCTTGGAAACTGAACTGAACTGGGTGTTTATCTTGAAAAGCGGCTTAGGGGTGTTTATCTTGAAAAGCGGCTTAGGGGTGTTTTTTAAAGTTTGATGGAGGTCTAGCGAGGAAACTAACAAATTAATAAATATATAGATAAAAAACTAACCACTACCCCACTTAATGGTAATGATTTTCCCCTTGGGCCATGGACTATAAACATTCTAAACAGTCTATAAACACTTGGCCTATAAAAACTTGGACTGTACAAACTTGAACTATAAACACTTCTATATACTCACCACATAATTAATACCAGTATACAATAAGTAGCCGCCCTGATATTGGTGGTTAATGGTTGGTGTGATTGTTTGTACCTATAAGCACCACATCTCATACCCTGACATACTTTCCCACACTCTCTAGTACCCTCCTCCCTCCCCTCCCCTCCCCTCCCCTTGTTGCTCTCTTTACGTCAGGATAATGTACAGCTGCCTACAGGAGTCAATGGTTCACCTCTACCGCACACACTGTATACTCTCTCTCTCTCTCTCTCTCTCTCTCTCTCTCTCTCTCTCTCTCTCTCTCTCTCTCTCTCTCTCTCTCTCTCTCAGCCTCCACTCCCCGTTCAAGGTTACACTCTCCACCCCATAGTACACCGACTCTCTCAACCGTTGGGAGTGAAGTACATTATTTAGATTATTCCTATAGGTTCAGGAACATTTCATAGCGAGGTCGGTCCTTAGAAACCTGTGTCCCATAAATTGTTAGTTCCTTTCACTTAAACATTACGCCATTCAGTTTGCAGTTGGGTCTCAGTACATGACTAGATTGGTATCCAGTATTCGATAAATGGATATAAAATCGTAGTCATGTACTTAACTTTTAACTGTTTTGATAGTGTAACGGTTAGAGTGTTTAAAATCTGTACGTGGTAACCCAGTTTCGAATCCCAGGAGGATCAAATGTTTTCATTAACTTCATTGGGAAGGGTTTCGTGTTGGGGGTGAAATTTATGAATTAGACTATTATTAAGGAACACCCCGTTCTTAACATTAATTAATCTTCCATTACAAACCCCAATGCACTTGAATAAGTTAATGAGAGCATATGATTCTCCTGGGATTCGAACTCGGGACACCACACCCAGCACATAAGCATCTAAACCATTACACCACCAACACAGTTAAAGGCTAAGTACACGATCACGATTCATATCCAATTTCGAATTCTGGATATCAATAAAATCATGTACTTAGCCCCAACTGCATTATGGACAGCCTAATGTTTTAGTGAGAGGAAAGAACAATGAATGGGGCCAATATGTCACTAGGACCAGCCTCGCTAGACATAAGTTCCTGAACCTATAGAAATTAAAGAACACCCTGTTCTTAGCATTAATCTTCCATTACAAAGCCCAATGCACTAGAATATATTAATGAAAGCATATGATCCTCCCGGGATTCGAACTCGGGACACCACACCCAGAACATAAGCATCTAAACCAAACTATAAACCATACAGGCCTCCCTACTAACATATTTTCCCACAGAATATTATACCCTCTCAAGGATACACTATACACCACATGATCCCCCCTTCTCTCTCTCTCTCTCTCTCTCTCTCACTCTCGCTCTCGCTCTCGCTCATACCAGACTTTAACGTATTACCCCATGTATAGTATATAACACACTTCAAATCCCATTAAACACTACCAGACATTTCAAACCCTTGCAACTCTTCAAGTTATAATAATATGCACCCTACACCGCACTCAACACCCACGAACACTAACATATTTTTTTCACAGAATCTAATTATGTCTTAAGGGGACATGGGCCGGTTTTCTGGGCCACTTTCTCCCTCATGTTTAGCCCCATTAGTTTTCAGATGTTAAGATGTTTGCCCCATTAGTTAGTCGATTTTAAGACCTTTCGCCCAATTTATTCGTCAATATTTAGACCTTTCGTACTATTTAGGTGTCGATTTTTTCCCTGGCGAACGATAGTGAGCCTGCAATGTTGGAAGAACCAGCCTTCGGCCGGGACATATTTCTACCGACAAATGTACAAATTAATCTAGAAGGGGGATCTAATGGATTTTTTTTTTTTTAATTTTATGGAGGTCTAGGGAGGAAACTAAAAAAAATATATGAATAAATGAATTAATAGACCAAACAAACGGCCAGCCTCCCCTTAAACCAACTTTAAGCATATCCTATACTCTGTTTCCTTTCATCTGACGGTACATTGCAAAGTTCCCATCAACATGTCCGTTATTTTAAAGATTTTATAATGATATATATAGTGTTGATTATGTAAACCTGACCTTAATATGATGCAGTCACATAGTAGTTTCAGATGTGTCCATTACGTATCGAGATTTGTTTAGCTGCTAAAGGATTCAATTTATCGTCAGCTGAAAAGAAACAGAGTATAGTTAGTCCTTGTACTCCCATAAGTAAACTAAAGACTATAAACCATATCCTCCTCGACCCCCCTACCACACACTCTAAACCAACTTTAAGGGGAGATGGCTTACGTTTTGGGCGATTTTGCATGTATTCATAATTTTTCTAGTTTCCTCCCTAGACCTCCATCAAATTTAAAAAAAAAAAAAATCCATTAGATCCCCCTTCTAGATTAATTTGGAAATTTTTCTACCGAAAAATTTCCAGGCCGAAGGCCGGTTCTTCCAACATTACAGGCTCACTATCGTTCGCCAGGGAAAAATTCGACACCTAAATAGCACGAAAGGTCTTAATATTGACGAAATAATGGGGCGAAAGGTCTTAAAATCAACTAACTAATGAAGCAAACATCTTAACATCTGAAAACTAATGGGGCTAAACATGAGGGAGAAAGTGGTCCAGAAAACCGGGCCATCCCCCCTTGAGCCCATCCTAGTTAGTCCTCGTACTTTTCTAAACTAAAGACTATAAACCATATCCTCCTCGGCCACAGACTCTTATGGGGGATGGCCGTATTTATTGGGTTATTTATGGATCTTTTAATTATAGTATTAGTTTCCTCCATATACCTCATTCAAGCTTACCCCCCCCCCCCCCCCCACACACGCACACACACTCACCCAGACCCTCCTCCTCTTCTTAAATTACAGGCTAGCTATCGCTCGCCAGGAAATAATCGACACCTAAATAACGTGAACACTCTTAATATTTATAAAACAAAATGTGGTGAAAGGTTTTAAAATCGCCAAAACTAATGGGCCGAACATCTTAAATCTGAAAACTAATGGGGACCAGACAAACGCCCCATCTCCCCTTAATATAATGGGGACCAGACAAACGCCCCATCTCCCCTTAATATATGTTCCCACAGAATCTAATACCCTCTCAAGGATACACAATACCCCCCCCCCCCCCTCCTCTCATTAGAGACCCTATATTAACAGAGATTGGCTAAACTGGATCCTTCAGATTGAAGCCACTGGTGTGATTAGACGTTCTTGGCTGATTGATAATTCTGGACATACCCATACTGTACTATACCATTAACCCCTTCTGTACCAGCGGCGTCTTTTTAATTTTATTCTAGCTACTATTGAACGGTTTTATTCCGTTTTTATATGGCCTCCAGTGATTAAGTGGCTTCGAACTAAATCACTTAACACTTTTTTACTACCCCAGATCCTTCTTTAACTACACAAAATTGTCTAAATGAAGCTAGAACAAATAATATATAGACGTCGCCGGTACAGAAGGAGTTAACAATACTGGTATATGTAATTATAATTATATCATGTGATAGTTTGGTCTGTGGGTCTAAGGTCTACATAATCATACATATGAATTTAACCCCTTCAGCACGATGACGTAATTTCCATCATATTCTGCCTACCATTAGACCATTTAAGTAAGTCCTCTGAATAACATAGATCCTCCTTAAACTGCATCAAATCGTCTAACTTTAGCCAGAATCGAAAGTAAAAAGACGTCATCGTGCTGAAGAGGTTAACCCGTTGTCAGACAAATATGGCACCAATATAGCGTCCACACAAAAAGATTGCCATTCTCTCTAACAACAGAATCTCCACCTCTCCCCCCACTCCCCTCCTCCTCGCCGTACACTCTCAGAGCCCGGCATATTTTCCCAGCCTCCCCTCCTCCCAGCCAGCTACTACCACTACCACTACTACTACTGGTACAGACGCTCCCAGACCCACCCAGACACCCCACCTGTCACACCACACACCTCCAGGGCTACACACACACACACACACATACCTGCACCACCGACCCTATGTGGGGAGAGTTACCACACCTCAGAGCTCCTACAGTACATAGGCTCTAGCTAGGGGCCGGATTCACTTATATAACCCCTTCAGCACAATGACGTAATGTTCATCTCATTCTGGTTACCTTTAGACGATTTTCTTTAGTTTATGATCTACCTCTAGGACTCAAACGGGTAAATACGATCTCAATACACCCTTTCAATAACAGGTCCTTCTTAAACTGCATAACATTGTCTAACTTTAGCCAAAATTAAAGGTAAAAAGGCGTCATCGTGCTGAAGGGGGTTAACAACCATTAACCCATTCAGTACCGATGCCGTCCTTTTTACTTTAATGTGGCTACTATTACACGACTTTATTAAGCTTAGAAAGAGCCTTCAGCAATTAACAGGCTTCGAACTATATCCCTTTCCAATGTTCCCTTACCCACTCTGAACCACTGTTTGGACACTTGATCCTCAGTGTTTTGGAGGACAAGCAGACTAGAAGGGTCACTAAACCAGTTGTTGCTTGATTTCCTTTGTACTCCTTTGTACGTTACCCTTTTTACTACCACAGATTCTTCTTAAACTGCCCAAAACCGTCTTAATATAGCTAGAATAAAATAGGGTAAAAGGGGTCAAGTTACCGTACGACGTGGTAAAACACTTAGCTTATTATTCATTACTACACTGGAACTTGCTCAGGTGTTAGCATACCAAGGCAGTCGTAGGTAATTATACCCAATTATGATGTAATTAGGGTATTGCTGAAACAAGAGTTCCGAAGGCTACGTTCATACTGAGATATGAGAGTAAACCTACCCTGAGCATCAGAGCCCATGTTGTAGTACTCGTTCCTCGCTAATAACAATGTTCTAGTATTCCCTCTCACACTCAAACTCTGTGTACAATTTTGGTTTCATATTATCAAAAGGACATAGATAAACTGGAGATAATACAGAGGAGAGTGAAAAAATTATCCCTAGACTGAGAAAAAAGTCATATGAAAAGCGTCTAAAAATAGTTAAATCTGTTCAGTTTAACAGAGCGCAGACTGAGAGGGGACCTAATTCAAGTGTTTAAAATTATTAAAGGTATTGACAATATGGATGTCAACAAATATTTCACAATCGATCATTCGAATTACACTAGAGAAAATGGCTACAAGATAATCGGAAAGCATGTTAACTCCCATGAGGCAAAGCATTTATTTTTCAACCGAGTAGTAAACCTATGGAATGGACTACCCAGTCATGTCATTGGATGCAGTACTGTTGAAACTTTCAAAATACGCCTAGATAAATATATCTCTCTTAATCCACGATTAACTGCGTTTACAAACGAATAGCAGCACTTTTTATTGAGCTACTGTTATCTTGTTCTCACATAGGTTAGATAGTTTAGTTACAAGCAGCCTCGAAAGGATCTATAGATATGCTGTTGTTTGTTTTCCTTTGTATTCTTGATCTTGATTGTTTATTGAAGGGCTGTATGGTGAAGCCCAATTAACCCTGCCACAGACCTCTCGCACTCAACTGAGTGATTAACCAACAACACTGCCCTGGTTTACCACGCTGCCCAGCCACAACCTCCTAGCACCCCCTATGTACGCCCCCGGGCATCTGATGGTGGTGGTGGTAGTGTTAGTGGTGGTGTAGTGTTGGTGGTGGTAGTAGTGATTTAGTAGTGGTAGTGGTGGTGGTAATGGTGATGGTAGTGGGGTAGTGGTGGTGGTAGTAGTAGTGGTTGGGGTCCTCCTCCTCAGGTGCCTGGTGGGAAGGGGCCGATGGATGGATGTCACTGAGGTATATCTAGTTCCCCTCTCACACATTTGACGGGGGTTCACTTCAGACGCTTGGTTAGGCATACAAGGGGGCTAGTCTCACATTATCACACTGTATCCCTTAACCCCTTCTCTACCGGTGACGTCTTTTTAATGTTAATCTAGCTATACTTACTTTATTGTGTGCAGTTTATGAAGGATCTGTGGTAGTAAAAAGGGTTAAGTGAGATAGTTCGAAGCCTGTTAATTGTTGGAGGCCCTTTTGAAACTGAAAAAATCGTCTGATAGTAGCCAGAATATAGTTAAAAGGACGACACCGGTACTGAATGGGTTAATATTGACCAGAATAAAATCGTCTAGTGCTGCCAAAATAACACTGACTCTCCCACTACTTCCTTTTATTTTGGCCTGAAAAAAATCGTCTCATGTTAGCTAAATTGAAGGAGGGGTATCCAGTTTTCCTCTGACTCATTTGGCGGTGGTTCATTTAAGGGAGCCCACCTCGCTTTTTGCTCTTTCTCTCCCTCTTTCCTTGGTTTGTATCCATTCGGCCCCATTCAGCCTACTGTTTTAAGACGTTTACCCCCATTCAGATGTCAATATTTTCCTGGCAAGCGGTAGCGAGCCAACATATATATATTTTTGTTTTGACAGCAAACTAAATTTGTACATTTTTCGATAGAAACATTTCTCCGGCGAAGCCGGATTTTTCCATACAATGCTGGTTCGCTATCGCTCGCCATGAAGAAATCGACACCTGGATGGGGATAAACGTCTTAAAACAGTTGGCTGAATGGGGCCGAATGGATACAACCCAGGAAAAGAGAGAAAAGGAGATAAAGATAAAAACAAAGCCGGTGACCCCCCTTAAGGCTATCACGCTGACTCACATTACTTCCGCTGACCTTAGCCTCAATAACAGCGTCAATAGTCGCCAAATTATGTACCAGTAGGAGGTATTGTACTTCCTTAAGGGGAGGCAGACCGTTTGTTTGGTCTATTAATTCATTTATTCATATATGTTTTTAGTTTCCTCCCTAGATCTCCATCAAGCTTAGAAAAACACACCCTAGACCCCCCTTCAAGATAAATTTGTACATTTTTCGGTAGAAAAATGTCCCGGCCGAAGGCCGCTTCTTCTTAAAATTGCAGGCTCGCTATCACTCGCCAGGAAATAATCGACACCTAAATGGCACGAAAGGTCTTAAAATTGACAACGAAATGGGATGAAAGGTGTTAAAATTGCCAAACTAAAGGGCCGAACGTCTTATAATCTCAAAACTATTGGGGCTAAACATTAGGGAGAATGGGGTCCAGAAAAAGGGTCTGCCTCCCCTTAAATCTTAGCTTGAGTAAATTCTCGCATAACCATTAGGCTACTCATAGGGCAGTTGGGTGTGTGTCCATGGTTTGATTGATATTTAGTATTCGATAAATTGATATTAATCGTAGTCTTGTACTCAATCTTTAACTGTCTTGGTGGTATAATGGTTACAGCGTGTAAGTTCTGTATTGTGGTATCCTGGGTTCGAATCCTCGGAGGAGCATATGCTTTCATAAATTTCATTGGGTGTAATCGGTGTTCAGAACGATGTTAGTAAATATGTCAACATTTACATGGTATATCCAGTTTGAGTCTCAGACACTTGGCTCACCTTGTTTTTAACTTGCATAAAATCACCTACTGTTAGCCAATATTAAGGGGGAGATGGTTGCTTTTTATCCCTCATATTTAATGCCATTAGCTTTGAGATTTTAAGACGTGCGTTCCATTACTTTGGCGATTTTAAGACCTTTCGCCCCATTTCTTTGTCAATATAAAGACCTTTCGTGCCATTTAGGTGTTATTTTTTTCCTGGTGAAACTATAGCTAGCTTGTAATTTTAGGATAAACCAGCCTTCGACCAAGACCTTAAAATTTACAACTTTATCTGGAAGGGGTCTATTTTTTTTTTTTTTTCTATTTTTCATTCTTTTTTTTCTTTTTTCTTTTTGTGTGGAACTTTAGCGAAATTGCTATAAAAATACATATATAAATACATATATCAATATATAACCACTGACAGCCTGACAGGACAATGTCTCTGTGGGTTAGCCACAGAGAAGGCTATATCGCACATTGACCTCCACACTCTTCTCTTCACCTGGACAGCAATAATAATGGTGTCGTGTTAACCCTGTCTGGTCTGATGGGGGGCTCTTATGATTTCCTGTTTCACTACATTATAAAATGTTTAATCCCATTAGTTTGGTGATATGACGCTTCATCCCATTCAGGTGTCGATTTGCTTCTGTGCGAGCGAGCGATAGCAAGTCTGTAACTAAATGGTCGATGTTTCTTAGCTTAGGAATGGCAAGCATAGTATCGACCAATCTGCGATCAACCATCATTTTAAGGGGAATTGGTATTTATGTTTTATATACCGGTATATATATATATATATATTATTTTATTTTATTTTATTTTATTTTAATTTAGTTTCCTCCCTGGATCTCCTGAAAAAAATAACACCTAATAGGCACGAAATGTCTTAAAATCGCCTAACTAATGGGGCGAAACACTTTTAATTTCAAAACTAATGGGGCAAAGCATCGCATACGAACACTGCAAATACAAACTTGCCATACATGTTAGATATAAGCACAGCTGTCGAGAATTATAGGTTAACGAAACTACATGTCAATGTTTTATCAACGACGGGATACAAGTTATTGTGCTGAATATAATCGCGACGTAATAACCGAATATCTAGGCACACTCACGGATAAATTACACTAATTTTAGACTCAAGTAAGAACAAGTATATTTTGGTTAATGTGACTAGTTTGTATTTACTGTGTTTTAAACGTTTGTTTAGATTTTAGACAATAGCAAATAATCTAGGCATGCCTACACAATAATTTAATATATAATGAAAACCTACTTAACCCGCTCTGTACTGATGGCGTCCTCTTCATCATATTCTGGCAACTATTAGATTATTTTATTCAGCTTAGGAAGGACCTCTAGCAATATTAAGGCTTCAAACTACTCCAACCAACCCTTGTAACTACCACAGATCCTTCCTAAGCTGCATACATAGAGCTACAATAAAATATAGCTCCTCACTGGCACTCAAAGGGTTAAGGGGAGGTATTTAGTTTGTTCCCTAGGCCTCCATCAAGCTTAAAATTACACCCCCTTGAGTCCCTTTCAAGATAAATTTGTACATTTTTCGGTAGAAAAATGTCCCGGCCAAAGGCCGGTTCCTCTTAAATTACAGGCTCGCTATCGCTCGCCAGGATAAAATCGACACCTGAATGGCACGAAAGGTCTTAATATAGGGTGAAAGTTCTTAAAATCGCTAAACTAATGGGGCAAACGTCTTAAAATCTCAAAAGCAATGGGGCTAAACATGAGGGAGAAAGGGGTCAAGAAAAAAATCCCTCAAGTGGAGATCTCCCCTTAAGAAAGAGAAGGTAGAGGTTCATGTTGAAAGGCTATATGACTCCCTGGTTACTCAACGTCTCTGATAATACACACGCGAACTAAAGGTGTGGAGGACTCTACAAAAGTGTATTTTGTTTCTGTTAGTCGACTGAAATTGAACGTGATGCAGCTGTGTTATTATCTATAGTGTTAAGGGGCTTTTTTTCTCTTTCTCTCCTTTTCTCTCTTTATCTGGATTGTATCCATTCGGCCCCATTCAGCCAACTGTTTTAAGACTTTTATCCCTATCCAGGTGTCCATTTCATCCTGGCGAGCGATAGTGAGCCAGCATTGTATGGAGAAATCCGGCTTCGCCGGAGAAATTTACAAATTTAGCTTGCTGTCAAAAAATATATATATAGATGCTGGCTCGCTACCGCTCACCAGGAAAATATTGAAAGCTGGATGGGGGGAACGTCTTAATACAGTACCGGTAAGCTGAATGGGGCCGAATAGATACAAGCCAAAGAGAGAGGGAGAGAAAGAGAAAAAAAGCGAGGTGGGCTCCCTTAATAAACAGTTATCGACAATTTAAATGTTCCAAAATTTCTACTATTATGTTTCAAACGGTCTTTTCACATACTTGTGAGAAAGATAATGGTATGCCACCTTCCACAAACTATTTTTTACCTGACTTACGCTAGTCTACTCATGGTGGAATAAGGGTTGTGCCATGTATTATAACAATAAGGGTTGTGCCATGTATTATAACAATAAGGGTTGTGCCATGTATTATAACAATAAGGGTTGTACCATGTATTATAACAATAAGGGTTGTGCCATGTATTATAACAATAAATATTCATCGCTCACTTTCTTTCTGTTATGTTTTACTAACCCTTTCAGTACCATGAAACCTTTTTATCTTTGCTTTTGGCTATGATTAGATGGTGTTATACAGTTTAAGACGGGCCTATGTTACTAAGGGGGTTTATTGAGATCATATTTACCCCTTTGAGTCGTATAGGTAGATTACAAACTTAAGAAAATCGTCTAATGCTAACCAGAATATGATGATAATTACGTAATGGGAGTGAATGGGTTAATTTATCTCTCAGAATAAACCCAACCTTTGAGGGAAATTGATTTGCCTTTCCAATACAAACTTAGTCATGACCTCCACCTTATACTTAGTCATTACCTCCACCTTATACTTACAAGAACAATGATATACTTCCTCGTATTACAGCTAAAGAATCTGGGTCGATGTCCGTAATGTTGAAACAAAACATTTTTAGGTGCGACCCAGGAAATGGCTTCAAAACACGCCTATAATATTACACTCGTCTGGTGGGATTATTTTCATGTGGCCTTACATGTAGTCCTGAGAAACTAAAACATGTTAACCATTCACCCCGATGACGGCTTTCTTATTTTATTCTGGCTTACGCAAGAGGAATGGTCTCTCTCACAGCATAAGAAAGATCTCTAATATTGAATGAGCTAATAAATAGTTTTGAATTCATTCTTCCATACAACGACATTATTATTTTAAAGGCTAGATATGTTTTATATCGAGTAGATTATTTGTATATTGTTAATGTATTTTAAATACTATCGAGCAATTCCGTCTGATATACTGTATTTGTTGCAAAATAAATGTTTCGAGTTAAGTTATTCAATAATTACATCTGAATTTTCAGAGGAATGTATTTACGTGATAAATAAAATGTTATATAATCTATAATACGTTAATCATATTTATTAGAGTATGTTGACAGGTCCGATTCGATCTGAACCTATAACCGATGTGGATGGAAAACATTTATATTGGCCTAAGAAATTATGACAGAATTTGTATTTCGTTAATGGTACTTATTACTACTAATAGGTCTGATTTGATCCAAATCGATACTATAAGCCGATTGATTTTTGTTTCGATTTTCGATCTACATGCAACCCAAGGATCATGGTTGTTCATCCAGCTTTCTATTGTTCTGTAGAAGTGTAATAAGACTCCGGGTGCCTAATTGCTCTTCATCAAAGTCACAGCCTCACTTCCATTAGCAAGGGTAGGTAGGTGTTCAGTAATTGGTGGGTCTGGCACAGGCAGATGGTCACCCACTCGTTAATGTTGTCTACTCCGAGCTAGGCCTGGGAAAGTGTTTCCAGGTTTGATAAGCATGTCGACGGTCAAGTTGATAGAAATGGCCTTCAACTACTTAAACAATTCCTTGACATTATTCTCTTGGTCCCTCCACAGGAAAACATGTTTTCTAAAAAGCAAATTTCTGCTATGAACCCAGTCTCCACTCATTCAGAAAGCATGGACCTCCTACAGTATCCACTGTTTCTCCTAAGACAAAACCTCTTTTTGAAGTGAGCTAATCTGCAATGGAATTAGCAGCTGCTGAAAGTACCTCACTTTTGAAGTTGGTCCACCGTTGTACAGGATCCTTCAGGAAACCTAGCACCCCACACTGATCTGAGGCTCACTGCTCACTTGTCTGTACATACATATCCTTGAGCCTCCCAAGATGAAACACCTGGGGTTACTTTTTCAGATTTTCCCTAATAAATTAGGGGCAGACTTTTGAGAGCAATAACTGGTTTGTGGGCAGTATAATGCACTCAGCATTCCCATAGACCCTACGGTTCTGAAGCACATTACAGTGAGTATCTATAATGCCATTATTTATCTCCTACATTTTGCCAACAGGGAAATACCAAGTCAATTGATGTAGGTCTTTAACTTCCAGAATTCTGCACAGTTCTATTGACATTCTTGGTGCCTGAGTCATGAGGATTGTCACATCTCTGCCACTGAAGTCGCTAAGGATGTGTGTATCCTGAGAATTCTTTCTCTTTTAGATTACTCTTCTCAGTAGGAACATACATTACAATAAAAATTTACTTCATCAGCAGTATTTGCTTTTCACCTGGTGTAACCACCCAAAACTGAAGTAGCCAGAGAAAAGCAGAGCGCCACAACATCTCCTCCACAACAACACTATTGTTTCAGCCGGATCAGTAGTATGTGTAACCATCACAGTTGGTCTCGCCACTGCCAGGTCACCTTATTTTACTGAGAGCCACCAAGTCAACCAACAGCCTTTAAATCTCTCCAAATAGAAATGATAGTGGATCATCACCTTAGAAGGTTTGGATATTCCAAGTACTAACTAGGAGGCCCATCCAGATATTATACTTGGCGTAAGAAAACCTTGTAGAGAATCACATCTCCCATGTCTGTCCTCCTGAAGGATCCATGCAGCCCAAACGAATGATTGGCGGGGGGGGGGGGTTGAAGTGTATGTATAACATATCTTCTGTATTTCTTATATTCCATTGATAATATACAAATACAAGTAATTTAAACAAATAAATTTTGATCAAGAACGATATCCGAGACTTGAGAAATTAAGCATTATATATATATTGTTACAATGGATATAATAAAGTATTCAGGAATAGATTATAAAAATCTATCAATATCATCCGTGAGTCAGTCATAAGATTGGCTCATCATTTTTGTCAATAGGAGTTTTGAAAAGCTCTCACCTGCAAGCCAACATAGCGCCAACCAACATTTCACGGGAGGGTGAAGAACAAAAAGTATATAGTATTAGCTTGTTTTCATATGGGGAAACACAAACTTCCGAGACAGTGAATGATGTTAATAGTTCTAAGAAGTGCATACAATGTATATAAAGATATCCGATGGGTATATTTCTATATGGCGAAACCTGATGTACTGAGAAGCTAAAGAGATACCAACAGTTTCGAAGAAGTCATTATAATATTGGTAAAATTATCCAATGGGAATATTTTCGAATGTCGTAACCCGAAGTCCTGAGAAACTAAAAGATGTTAATATGATTCTGGGAAGTAGACACTGCATCCTGGTCATCTTCTCTCTCTGCCCCCCCCCCCCCCCATTACCTCTTTCTCTACATACCTGCACCTGTGCACCTGTTTGTTGGCCTTGCGTCACTGTATTACTCTCTCTCTCTCTCTCTCTCTCTCTCTCTCTCTCTCTCTCTCTCTCTCTCTCTCTCTCTCTCTCTCTCTCTCTCTCTCTCTCTCTCTCTCTCTCTCTCTCTCAATATACTGTAACTTAAACACTACTAGCAACAGAATATGAACCCACATTAAAATAATCGAATAATCTATAATATAAATTACGATTCGTTCGACCACATCCTAATATTGCATGACCTTGTAATTAGTTGCATTCTAAACTAACGTCTTTCAAAATTATCTCAATATATGTAACAAATATTTACTATGATAAAAAGAGACATATTAAATTATATGTTCTACTTTAATCTGTATGATATTAGTCTCTAAAGGAGTGTAGCCTACCTCATTATACAGTAAATAAAACGTTACTCTAACCGTCTAACTCAATCGATCCTATGATAATATATTAAAACTACCTTACCAAACATGCCCTACACTAACCAAAATTACTTTACTTTATGATTATAAACATCTTTATCACAATAGCCCTAATGTCTAACCTTATCAAATGTGTTCTATAACTGAAAATGTTGTGTCGAAAGACCTTACTCTTGCCAAGGATGACCTTAAGGGGAGATTTCCACTTGAGGGATTTTTTTAATTACCCCTTTCTCCCTCATGTTTAGCCTCATTGCTTTTGAGATTTTAAGACGTTCGCCCCATTAGTTAGGCGATTTTAAGAACATTCGCCCCATTTATGTCACTTTTAAGACCTTTCGTGCCATTTAGGTGTCGATTTTTTTCCTGGCGAGCGATAGCGAGCCTGTAATATAAGAGGAACCGGGCTCCGGCCGGTAAATTTTTCTACCGAAAAATGTACAAATTTATCTTGAAAGGGGGTCAAGGGGGGTGCAATTTCAAGTTTGATGGAAGTCTAGGAAACACACTAAAAACACCCTTTAACCTATGGTCAAATCGACCTTACAAGAAGCAATTTAATCCTATTCGACATTTTCTTATAAAACAATTAGACTGGTTTTAACCAAACTAGTCTAATGTTTAACCTGTAAAGCTAAAATTAATTTAATAAGTTCATGAAGTTCACAGGAGATTATAGTAATGGATAAGATCAGGTAAGTTTGTTGGCTCTATACCCTATTCCAAGTAAGTAGTTCAAAGCTCTTGAACATTAACCTCTATAGCTCACAAAGGACTAATCAAGGTAAATTTTATAATATTTGGGAAGGGTCAGCCAGTTAAAAGGTGTGGAAATTTAAAGCCCATTTTCTCTGGCCCTTTTTTAGTTACAGAGGTTAGGGTGCACGATTTCTGAACTACCTAAATTAAAAAGGGTATAGCTCTCAATGGGATAGGCCTACTCTATATTTGTCATTTTACATGGTGGGCCATAAGTCAGGATCGGATCACCACTAACCACAGTGATGTTTCCACTTTTTATGACTTTTTCGCCTCTACAGTAACTAGATCAGATCGTGAGTTATGGCCAACCCTGTACAAGATCAGTCACGATGGAGGGAGATCTTTGGTCTAGCTGTAAGATCAAATAATGCGGACTCCAAGGTATGCTTTATGTTATATAAATGATTACCGTAGGTAAGGTGCGATGGACTAATTCTTAGTGGAGAAGTGAGAGAGGTTCTAAATTTTCTAAAAGATCTGGTTAGGTGTGTTAGCTTTACTGCAGGTCTAGAGATAATTCAAGACTAACTTTTGCGATGATCTCAGGTATTGTTTAGTGGTCTATCCATCCAAGCTAGGTACAAGATCATGTCAAGGATCTGCCTATATGTCAGCAGAACGTCTGCAGCTTCCTGTATTCTTAAATCTGACTAAAGTGGGAAGGGTTTTATATCAACTCTGCATAAGCAAAGTGGTATTCCCCACCCCCCCCAGCCATCCACCGTTTGCCCCACCCGTATACTGTAACCGGAAACAATCAGTAGCAGTAAACCAAGTCACATCTGAGCCTTCGGATGTCAAAAGCTCAGTTCCCCAAGGATCAATGCTAGCGCCCCTTCTTTTCCTCATTCTATTTAATGACATTGATGCCAACACAAGACACAGTATGGTGTCTTCTTTTGCTGATGACACAAAACTAAGCAACATAATAAACACACAAGAGGACACAGGCCAGCTGCAGAAAGACATAATTGTAGTGTTACAGTGAACCAGGGAAAACAACATGCAATTCAATGAAGAAAGATTCCAATTAATATGTTACGGAGATAATAATGTCGTTAAAGAGAATACAAACTACGTAACAGAATCCAACCACATAATAGAACGGAAAGACAGTGTGAAAAACCTTGGGGTGTTAATGTCTGAAAATATGGGTTTCAAAGAACATAACCAGGTCAAAGTTATGGCTGCGAAACGTCTAACGGGTTGGATTCTGCGTACATTTAAAACATGCGGTGAATTACCTATGATAACGCTCTTCGAATCTCTAGTGCTACCACGGTTTGAATACTGTAGCGTATTAACATCCCCATACAAAGCAGGTGAAATAAATTACTTAGATAGTGTACAAAGGAATTTCACTTCGCATATAAGTTCGGTAAAACAGCTACACTATTGGGAGCGTTTAAGAACACTGAAACTGTACTCATTGGAGCGTAGAAGGGAATGTTACCTAATAATATACACGTGGAAAATCGCAGAGGGTTTAATACCAAACCTACATACCCCGATAGTCATATAGTCATGAAATTCAGTGATAGGTGAGGCTGGGAATGCGATATCCCCCGGATGAATAACAGGGGTGCTATGGGCTCTCTGCGAGAGGGCTGGTTATCAAACAGAGGCCCACGTCTCTTCAACAAACCCCCACGGAGAGTAAGAGACATGAGGGGTGTCTCGTTAGACAACTTCGCTAGAGCCCTTGATGTCGAACTGCAAAAAGTGCCAGACGGGCCCATCTTCGCAGGTGAGCGTGCTGCCCCTTCGAACAGTCTGCTGCACCAAATCACCACCCAGATCTAGGGACGGCGCGCTGCTCGGTGCCACTAGATGAGTGGCAAACACAACTGTAGATGATCTTGAGTAGGTGACTGGTACACTGCCAGCCGAAATGTCTGTACCATCGCCCTCAATCTCAAGAATCTCGTGCTTCTTATGTTTCTGCCCAGAATTAAGCCAAGTTTATTCTTCGACTATCCAAAAGCTCTTTCACAATAACAAATGTTTTGAACTCTCCAACTTCCCAAGCTTTCTGGCATCTAACTAAAAACCTCTCCAACAATTATACTTCCTCGTCTTTCGATCCTCTTTTCTCTTCTGATGGCATCACCGTCACGTCTTCCTATGACAAAGCTGAACTCTGCGCTCAAACTTTCGCTAAAAACTCCACCTTGGATGATTCCAGTGATATTCCTCCCTCTCCACCCTCCTCTCACTTATGCGTAATATCATAATCTCTTCTAAGGATGTATTTTCTGCCCGCTCTGGGCTTAATACTAAAAAGGCCTATAGACCGGATTGCGTTCCTCCTGTTGTACTAAAAAACTGTTCTTCTGTACTGACTCTCTGCCTAGGCAAACTCTTTCGTCTCTGTCTTCCCTCTAATGTCCGTCCTTCTTGCTGGAAGTCTGCTCTCATTCAACCCGTCCCAAAAAAAGGTGACCGCTCTCAACCCTCCAACTATCGTCTAATTGCTCTCATTTGTTTGCATCTCTAAAGTATTTTAAACCATTCTTTATTCAAAATTTCTTAACCACTTATCTTCTCATAATCTACTTTCAGATCGCCAGTATGCATTCCTTAAGGGCCGTTCTACTGGTGATCTCCTTGCTTTTCTTACTAACTTTTGGACATCCTCCCTCCGGGACTTCGGTGAGATTTGTTCTATTGCGCTAGACATATCAAATGCCTTTGATAGAGTCTGGCACAAATCTCTAATTTCCAAACTACCCTACTTCGATTTCTATCCCTCTATGTTAGCCTTTGTCTCTAATTTCCTTTCTGACTGTTCCATAGCTGCAGTTGTGGATGGCCATCACTCACTTCCTCAACCTATCAGCTCCGGTGTTCTTCAGGATTCTGTCCTGTCTCCAGTTCTCTGTCTAATACTCATTAATGATCTTCTTGACTGTACCTCTATTCCCTTCCACTCATATGCTGATGACTCTACCTTACACTGTTCAACTAGTTTTTCACATCAACCCAGCATGCAATCACTCCAAAAGTCAAGTGACGAGGTTATAGCACGCCTATCTTCTGATCTGTCAATTATATCTGATTGCGGCAGAGAAAATCTTGTTAATTTCAATGCCTCCAAAACCCAATTTCTCCCACTATCTACCCGTCACAATCTTCCACAAGACTATCGATTGTTCTTCAACAATACACAAATCAACCCTTCATCTTCTCTCAATGTTCTTTGTGCATCTTTTTCATCTGACCATTCTTGAAAGATCATATTACCACTCTTGCTAAAAACAATTTCCCAGACTTTAGGTGTACTCAACCGTCTCTGTGGGTTCTTTACCCCTACACAGGTTCTTGCTATGTATAAAGGCAAACTACGCCCATGTATCGAGTATTGCTCGCATGTGTGGCGAGGTTAGCCCCACCCATACCGCACTTCTCTAAAGAGTAGAGTCCAAACAATTTTGACTCATCAATTTCCTCTTACTAGTTCCCGACAATCTCTATCTACATGCTGCAATGTTGCATCTCTTTCATTCTTCTATTGGTATTACAAAAATCATTGTTCTTTAGAGCTCTCTCAGTGCATACTCCCTTGCGGCGAGTGCAAGGCACCCGTCTTTCAACACAGACCCACTCCTATTCTGTCCAACTCTCCAACCCAGGAATTAGCAAATTTTCTGTCTTTCTTCTACTCAACTAGTGAACTCTGGAACTCTCTCCCTCATTCAATCTTTACTTCATCCTATGACTTAGACTTCTTTAAACTTTGTGTGTCCAGGCAATTTGACCCCAACGTCCCTTGAATTTGGCTCTCTGTCGCTCTTTCGGCTTTGGGGGATACACTCGTTACAGGCAGCCTGCCTTTTATCTCCTTCATACACATATATTTATAAAAAGACAAAAACGTCTTCCCGGAGTTTCTTCAAACTAACTACAAAAATGTCAACCCAGACTCCCTTCAAGCTAAATTTAGGTATGTTTTATAGACAAATTTCTCGGCCGATTTCTTCCAAGTTACAGGCTAGCTTTTGCTCACCCAGCAACAAATCGACCCCTGGATGGGGCGAAGCGTCCTATCATCGCCAAAGTAATGGGTGAAATGTTGAAATTTCCAAACTAATGGAACGAAAAATGAAAAGTCCAGAAATATCCCCCTCAAAGCCAATAGGGTTAAACTGAATCCCTGTGGAACCGGGTTTAAGCGGATTAAATTATTTTTAAGGCACCTACAGTATAAATAATTATGTAAAATCCATATTAACGTTTTTAATTCGGAAACGCCCATTTTATGTTTCGACCACCATTAAGGTAGGTTCACACATAGGCGAGTCGGAGCGCGAGGCTAACGCGAGTCACACTCGCCGCATATCGCCGTTGATGGAGCCCGAATCCAACGCGAGTAGCAGCTGATGCGAGTAAACACGCATATAACACGAATATAACACGAGTGTACACGAGTTTACATGAGTTTACACGAGTTCACAGGAGTTTACGCGAGTGTCGGCGAGTGTAACACGACCCCAACACGCACCGCCAAAATTTGAAAAATAACGGTCAAATTCCAGGGTACGAATAGTGCGAGTCTACACGAGTCTACACGAGTGTCACAGGAGTTTACACGAGTTTACATGAGTTTACACTAGATGAACGCGAGTCTACAGGAAGTTAACAGGAGTGTATGGGAGTCTAACATGAGTGTTTGCGAGTGTTGGCGAGTGTCAGGATACGTATATAAAGAGGCCCCCACTGGCACCATTGTTCACAGCACGCAACACCACCACGGATGGACGTTACTCTGCAGGATACAGCCCAACCCACCCACGTATCTTTGTAGGCCTTGCTACGCTTCATATATAACATGGGAGTGTTCTTCACCCACTCGGCCAGCATGTCCTCAGTCTCGTCGCTCAAGATCACCCTTGTCAACTTATTTTTCTTAATGGCGCCATAACGAACAGGGCCCGCGCTGCCAGGGGGGTCAGTGGTATCATCATCACTGTCACTGAGGCTACCTTGGGTGTCCTGACTGGTCTGAGTATCCTGACTGGTCTGAGTATCCTGGCTGGGCCGAGTATCCTGGCTGTCGTCATCTTCAATATCTCCATCAAACACGTCCATGTCCTCATGTCCACTGGGCTGGCTGTCCGGCACAATTTCATCAGAGTCGTCCAACTCTTGCGACGCAACAGGCCTCCTGGCAGGGGGTGCGATGCGGGGTTGTTCGGGAGGTGTAGCCTTGCCTTTCTTCACAACACCATCACCACCCTTCCGAGACTTGGTGGCCGCCACCTTCTCCTTGGGCAAAGGCATGGTGCAGGGCAGGCAGGTAGGGCAGCGTGGTAGGGCAGGCAGGTAGGGCAGCGTGGTAGGGCAGGCAGCGGGGGTCGATGTGCGGCACGGGTCAATGGGTCCTTGCTGGGGTCACGGTGGAGAGTGGAGGAGGCACCGCGGGCGGTCCCTTTTTATAGGGGGTGTTGATGCGGTGGTGCCACCTACTCGCGCGGTGTTGCCAGCAGTCGCACACCACTCGCGTAGACTCACGTTGGTTTCGCATAGACTCGCGTTAATATCGCGTAAACTCGTGTTTGTTTCGCATAGACTCGCCACACATATTGTGAAATCCAGACCACCACGTGGGTACTCTCGTTTACGCGTGTTACACTCGCGTTACCCCGTGTTAACTCGCGTTAGGGTCGTGTTGACTCCTGTTTGACTCCTGTTAAACTCGCCTTTGGCAATATTGGTTGTTTACATATAGTGTTGACTCCTGTTGTACTCGTGTAGACTCACGTAGACCCGCGTAGACTCGTGTAGACTCGCGATCATTAAATTTCTAAATAGTACAACACGAGTGTCACGCGAGTCTACATGATTGTCACACGAGTCTACAGGAGTCTACGCAAGTCTACGCGACTCTATGCGAGTTGGCGTCCTACTCCCACTTGACTCTCCAAATTTCATGTCTTTTTGAAATTTTTGGCCGCGTTCGCAAGTGTACGCGGTGCAGAGCGAGTCCACGCGAGTCTGTGCGAGTGTCGGCGAATTTGGGATAATCATTGGCGAGTGCAAAAATGTCATCACTCGCGTTGGAGTTGCACTCCGACTCGCCAATGTGTGAACCTTGCTTATGCGATTATGTTTAGCATTTGAAAGACGTTTCGTATTTAAGGAGTTGAACACAACTTAAGTAATTACCTCAGTACAACGTTTCCATATTTGTTTTGTGTTATAGCTAACAGCTACTACAAGGTGATTTTATTCAAGTCAGGAAAACTATTACCAAGCTATTACCAAGGGGATAATGGGTTAACATGTCTGTTTATTTGTGATCTTTATATATATGTATTTATATTGTTATTATACAAAGACACAATATTATGTTTATCCCGACTATATAATAATTTTTCCTTCCATGACAAGCTAACATAATGAGTGTAGTATAAAAAAACGTTTAATAGATCTTGGTAGTATGCTGTTCTTGATTCCGCTAGGAAGAGAGCTGTGTTTAGCTGAATTGAGTAAGATCTCTGGAACCTTTAACCCGTACAGCCCCAGCGACGCGCCTGACGCGTCGGCGATGTATGTAACTCACAGCCCCAGAGATGCGCCTGGTGCGTCACCCTAATTGCGCCGACCGTAACCTCAGGTGTAGCCACTCAAGAGGGCTCAGATTTGTATGGGAACTGTGTACGTATCCCACGCAACCGTGCCGATGGTTGAAAGCTCTCAAAGTCCATGTGCGTGCGCGTGAGCGCGCAATAACCTGGTTTTTTGGGGTAATTGCCTTCAATTTTTTACTCTTATAAAATACGTTTTCGGGGGCTCTGTAGGACCATTCTTTAAGCTTTTTGAGCGGTTTTTTTTGGTTTTTCCTTCATTCCTAACCCATTCGCTATTGTTTCTGGAATAAAACCATTTTTTGAAAACCGGCCGGGTTCTGGTGAACAAACATTACAAAACTAGCCGGGGCTGGACGGGTTAATGCACTATTCCTCCTAAACGGCGGCCTCCACCAGAATTAATTTTAAGACCAAAATTGTTCGCAGAACCAAAAGAAATAAATAGAAGCTGCCGGATTTCCACTACACTCACTAAGTAGGTTGTTTCGCTGCGTTTTGTTGTCTTTGGGATCTTTGACGCACTACTCCTTCTAAACGGCTACTTTAACGGCATTGAACACTAAGACCAAAGTTATTCATAGAGCCAAACTAAACAAAGTGAACCTGCCAGAAATCCGATACCAACTGTGGTGGCTCTTGCACTGCGAGATTGTCTAAAACATGATGTAGCGGAATTAGAATGTAGCGGATTCATCCGCCATTAATAATAATAATAATTAGTAGCATTTTAGATAGAGAAGTCACACACACACATAGATAGACATATCACATTCATAGCCTACATGCACATATATTACACACACACATTATGATACATTTTACACACATTTATGTATATTACAGACTATGTACTCACTCACTCACTGGGGAGGCTTACGCTATGGCGGCGCATAGCTAAACTCACTCTCCGACTACTCCATTCCCGAGGTCTCTGCACAAGAGTTCCCAGGCCGCAACTATCCCAATTAACTGTCAACATTAATTGTCGGCTTTCCTCGACTATGAGTCACGTCCTTTTTCCCAAGGTCTCCTCCACTCAGGGAACCAGATAGCCAGGATTTGGTCAATCGTTGACTTCTTGGGTGTTAAACCAGATTGCTCAAGTCTCTGACCTAACAGGTGACTCCATATTCGTTTCAGTAATATATAAGCAAAGACCTTGTCTGGCACACTGAGCAGCATAACACAAGAATAGTTGTTGCAGTCCTGTCGGTCCTTTTTCCATTTCCATATAGCGATGACTATAAGCCCTTATTCCAGTCAATGGGAATGGTACCAGTTTTCCAGACAGCTGACATGCCACTCACGGATCATGGCCTTAACCCCGGTATTCAATAGGTCTCAAGAAATGCCACAGATACCGGACGCCTTCCCACCCTTCAGCCTAGCCACGGCCTCCCTTAGCTTAGCAAGGAACGCTGGGGCTTCGCTGATTGGAAGATCATGAACCGATAGCTATTAATTTACAGGTTGAATTTGTGCACCAGAGGGGGCAGCATTGTACAACTGTGTAAAATACTCAGCCCCACTCATTATCATCCGATGTGACTGTGCCATCTGCCATTTGAATTGAGTTAACCTTGGGGATCAGAGCTTCCTCAGGGCTCAGTAAACAGGCCGAAGGTCATTTGTAAAGAAATGGCCTTCAACCTCCTCAGTGATTCTACTAACATGCATTTCCATATCTCTCCCTAGATATCTCTTGCTCTATGAGACATTGTTCTGTGCTGGACCTTGTCTCCAATCAGTCTGGCAGCACGGCCCTCCTCTATAATGTTCAGTGTCTCCCTCTCCTTGAACTAGGTTTAACTCCAACACATTTAACCCGGAAAATACGAAAGGCCTGTGTATTGCAGTGCCATCAGTGCAAAAGATTTTGCTATGATTCGGAAAGAATTTGTTATAGCCACTATATAAAGCAAAAATATTCCACCATATGCACATATTTATCTTACCGTTGCCCAATATAACATTTCCAGAGTACTGTCGCCGTTTATAGGTTTACAACTACCGGACGTGCCTCAAGTTTTAAGCTATCTCACAATGTCCTCCAGGGAACCACATACTTCAAACCAATTTGAGAAAGTCACTGCACACTCCTTCACACACTCCTCATCCTTGAGCTACTCAAGATGAAAACCTCGCAGATAACATTTTGAGATTTTTCTGGTTTTGAGATGCAGAATTAGAGTAGCAACAACAAGCCTGTGGTCAGTAGTAAAGAACTCAGAACTCATGTACACTCTGCAGTTTGAAGGATTCTCTAACGAGTCTCTACGAGAATGTGGTAGATGTCTTTCATGGCATTGCCAGCATTGATGGTTATGGGAAAATGATAGGCACCAATCGAGCAGGGCAGTACCCAGGTGAGGCCACACAGGTATGCGGTAAGGAGTTGTTGGAACTCCTGCTTCATTTGCCTGACTTCCCCACTGTTTCTATTTGCCTCATATACACAGAGAGTAATCCTCCTCCTATTCACTTAACTACACTCAACAAGCACACCACACTTCTTTTCAACACACTTAAAGTATCTCTAACGTACCTTGATTTTGACTCACTGTCATTCGTTCGGCCTTTTGTTTCACGACATATGTATATATGTATTGACTAAAAAGAAAAAAAGAAAAATAATCAACTTGTTGCGGGCAGCTTTGTTTTGTTGTCTCCTTCATACACATAGGAAAAAAAATACGATATACAATGTACAGTACAATAACCATTATGCCAGACTAACATGAGTGTAGTATGTTCTGTGTTGTGTATCTGATGGAGAAGTCACGCGCACACATACATACATACTGTATATCACACACATAATATATATATATATATATATATATATATATATATATATACGCACTAGCTACATGTACAGCTATTGACAAATGTTCTTGAGGTCTTTCGATTTTCTTTATGCAAATATATCCATTTAGCATGATGTTCATATCAAATCAGCTATATATTAATAAATGTATATAATGTATGAATAAATATATATCTGCTTTGATCTGAACATCAATCTTAATGGATATATTTGCATAAAGAGAATAGCAAGAACTAACGAACCTTTGTCAGTAGCTGTACATAATACACACTCGCATTACATACACACCCACATACAATACCGACTTTGAAACAAACTTTTAATTTTCCCAGACTTATATACGACTGTAATTATGTTTTATGTAGTATGTTAGCTGAAGGTGTTAAGCAAACACATGCAGTATATCACACACATATACACACACAAGCTACACATACTGTACATACTACACACACATGCACAATACCGACTATTTAACAATCTTTCCATTTTGCCAGACTAAAATATGACTGTAATAATATTCGATATAGTATGTTACCTGGAGGTGTCAAGCGCACACATACATACATACATACATACATACATTCATACATACATTACATACATGTAGACAGGCAGACAGACAGGCATTGCAAAAATACATACAATCACAATACTCATGTCCTGCTCACACACACACACACACACACACTTGTGTAAGTCTGTATACGTGTAGAGGCTCATATATGAATATATGTAAATATTTGTGTAGTTTTGTGTGAGCATACATGTATATTAATAATTATGTGTATTTTTATTTATATATGAGTATGAATATTACTTATATATATGTATATATTCATCAGTATGACTATATACTCATGTCTATTTAAAACAGGTACAGTACTGTACAGTACTATTGTGGACATAAGTCCTGATACACCTGCCCGGCAGAGAATCGCGAATTGTGTTGGTAACATTGATACACCCCCCGCCCCCACTCCTTCCCCTCTCTACTACCCCCTCTCAGCCAAACCCTCCCTCCCTTTTTCTTTCCTGTTTCACGTCTGTAAGCCCCTCCCCCTGCATTGTTTCCACCACTGTGACTATGACCAGGGCCCTGACTATAACCATAGGATGATAAATATCACGATAAGCTATCTCTCCTTCATTTTTCTCATGTCTCCCTCTATCATCGTATCTATGTATTTGTATGCATGCTTTCCAAATCTTCTTCCTAAAATTAAATAACATATCGTTAAGATAGCAATAGGTTACGTAGCTCATGTTCATATTTGCCAATTATTATAAACCTAACTCAATATAAGGTGTTTTGATCCATTCGATTATGTAAGCATATTAACGATATAATGTTATCTAAGTCAGATACAATTGAGACTTTAATATACTTTTACATTCTCATAGTTCAATTAAGTTATGATTAAGTAAGCCCATATATCCCAATATCTGGAGTAGGCATGTATTTATGTGTTTTACTGTATAAATACAATACTATTAAAACAAATCATTGACCCACTCATAAAATGGGTACCTTGATTCAATGCATTGAATATTAAAAGTTAAAAAAAAATATATATGGTTACGTATGTATTCTCAATACAGTATTCGCCTGTCAACCCACCTCCCTCTTAACTATGGTAGCTCACACTAATCTATTCATATTTCGTAACTAGTCAACGCAAACACACGGCCACACACATTAATGTAACATTACACATTACACAAACTTGCATGTTATTTTCTTACTTGAGGAGATTTGGCGTCTTTCAACTGCCTCAGCGAGCGCTGCTCACTCCCAGATTAACCCCTTCCGTACCAGGGTTCCGTTTATTTGTTATTTAGCTATATTTAAGCAATTGTATGCAGCTAATGAAGGATCTGTGGTATTAAAAAGGGTTAATTGAGATGGTATAAAAACGTTTAACTGTTAAACTTCCTTCTTTTACTGAATAATAATGATAATAAATAACTATACTCCATTCACTGGAGAGGGTGAGATTAAAGTGTTCGGAGAGGCCACCTGTAAGTGGTGAAGGGAGTACTACAGTTCTCCCTCCTTCCGAATGGATAGATGGACCCACGAGAGTGGGTCTGGTTCTTCTTGTCCCTTCGATTACCATAAACAAATACAGCAGTGCAGTTCAGTCAAATATATTTTTGGATTGCATGTATGTAAATTTACACCAAATTAATTTCGACTGTTTCATCATAACGTTGAGGCAAAATGCCAATATATGGTATGAAATTTGGGTAGGCTATGGTAAATATGGCAGTTGACACGAATTAGTAATTCGAACATAAGGCGGTGGAAATTTGTAAGAAAAAAAACGGACCATAATTCCTTAAACATGACAAATTTATAGAACTAATATTTCTATATCTATATTAATCACGTGTGAAGTAGCTTAGGGATATCGTTCCGCTGCAGGTGAATTTATATATCATAGAGCAGAGGACCTTGGTGAATCTTAGCTAGGCCATAAATAGAGACATTTTAGTAGCCCTTTTGGTACCGAAGACATCTCATATATATTTCACTATAACTATACTCAGACTATTATATGTAGATAAGAAAGGGGCTTTGGTAGCTATGGTGTTATTTGCGATAGTATGTAGCATTTCAAATAGTAGACGCCCTTCTTTAGCTTAATGCAATCGTCTAATATTTGCCAGAATAATATTATGATGGAAACAATATCACCGGTACTGAATGAGTTAAACCTCATCATCGTAGCGTTAATTGGATGGGGAGATTCCTGCCCATACCATTATAATAAAACACCAACCAAAGAAACTAATACCAAAACCAACAACCTAATGATTCATGAAGTAGGATATAAATGTAATGGATAAGGAATCTTGTAAATACTGAAACAGTGGGAATTCACCTAATGTAAATAAGATTATTGTTGTCCCTTTATTACTTTAAATATGTAATGTCCAATTATTTAATAGGGGTTTCAACAAAATTGCTATTGGGTCAAACAGATCATACAATAAAACATTGAATTATTAAGCCTATTTATTTTAATGATAATAAAATTAGGCTGTCCTCCAAAGAGATTAGATTTACACTGGAGTGGTAGAGGTATTGTTAAACACGCAGCGGAAGTGTTTTGCGTTTGATTATCGTCTTGTCCAACAATAAGATTACCGGTAAAGTTTTTGGTTTCCAATGCAACACGTCATTAAACTGAGAGCACTATTGCTATAGCCTTATTTATATACGGTGGCATTTATTTGTACACTTGTTTTGTCCTAAATATTATTATATTGATTTTGTTTGTAGTTTTTTTTGTTTTTTTTGTTTTTTTAAGAGACAATGAACGGAGGAAGGAAAAACACAGATAAAACAAAAAGGTCCATGTGCCTAAAGGCATCCTCCATTCATAAAATGTTTGTAACAACTGGATTTAAACATTTGTAGATTGTAAGTTTGTGGAAAGCAATTCGAGGGAAGTGAATTCCAAAGAGTAGTAGCTCTGGGGATAAATGAATTCTGATAAGCAGAAGTTCTGCATTGTGGAGGAGAAAGTGTAAATTCATGGGCGCTATCAGCTGCCCTAGTTCTACGGGGAAAGATGTGAAGAGGCGGCACAATTGAAGCAAGTTCCTCGGAACAATTGCTGTGAAAATATCTGTAGAATAATGCAAGGGATGCAACGTTTCTTCGTATGGATAATGTAGGAAGGTCCTGTGTGATTGCAGGGTTATTGATTAATCTAATAGCTTTATTTTGAATTTTGTCCAACTGCCTCAATGCAACCACTCCACTTCCACCCCACAGAGGTGAACAGTAATCCATTTGAGAACGCACATGACTTTTATATATTACGGCCAACTGCTCGTCAGTGAAGAATTCTCGAACTCTGTACAGGAGTCCCAGTTTTTAGAGGCATTCTTAGCAATGCTTCTAACATAATGTGTCCAGCTCAAGTTAGTAGTTAATGTTACACCGAGAATGTCAATACTAGGGGAAGTGGGAATATTTACATCATTAAACAATATATGGGAGTCAGTGAGATTCTGTCGGTTAGAAAATTGAATGTACTTGGTTTTCTGTGCATTAAAGGAAACTAGATTCTTTTGTCCCCATTCATTAATTCTAGAAAGGTCCTGGTTCAGAGAAATTGCAGTGTTTATTTTTGAATTTATAAGATCGGGTTGGGTGAAAGAATTGGTAAATGTGAAGGAACTGTGGAGTGTTGAGTCATCTGCGTAGGAATGTATTGGATTATGAGTGGTAGATATGAGATCATTGATATGAATGAGGAACAGAATTGGGGCCAAAACTGATCCCTGGGGAACACCAGCATTTATTGAGTGAAATTGAGAATAAAGGCCATCTACCATTACACGTATTTTTCTGTTATGAAGATAAGAAGAAATTAGTGGAACTAATGATGCAAGGCCGTAGTGTGACATCTTCGACAATAAGGATTGATGCCAGACTCTATCAAATGCCTTTGATATATCCAGTGCTATTGTATGTGTTTCACCATGTTGGTCTGTAGCTTGGTTGATTTAATGCGTAAGAAGGCTAAGCGTGTCTATTATTATTAGCTGTATACGCCATCAATTTGCTGAATATATTTTTTCAATCCAATATTTCTCAAATTCATGCTGTGAAAAGTAAATGCGAGGGTTGGCTACATAGTATGAAATACCGGTACCATTTTCTTTCTTCCACGTGCAATTAATTGATATAGATAGATATATACAATGTTCACGTGTTCGTATATAGCTTATACGTGAAGAGTGTCCATGTAAGGCCGAACCTGTTGTATACCAAGATACAAAAATAATCAGAAAAATAAAATAAAAATAAAATAATTGTATGAAATAAATTATATAAAATCACTTCTTCGCTCTGGGCTTTATTTACGGTACTTAAGAGAGATAGAACACAAAAACGTTTTAGAGAGTCCTAAGCCAAAGTGTTTGTTGTGGTTTCACCATATACTAAATTCCCCAGGCAGTTTGTTTCAAAATTGGTTATTACAATTATATGATGCAGTGTAGATATTGTTTGAGTTATAGGTTATTTGTTAACAAATTACAGACGTGCACTTAGTTAAAACACATAATTGGAAGTAATGTATAAACAGTTACAACAGAAACAATGTAACCTTGTGTCACAATTATAACTAATGGAGGTGATGGCGTGAGTGAAAACAAATGTGTGTGTGAAATGGTAGTAAATGAAGGCATATAAAGATGACAAAGATTCTACTTGTCAATATATTATAAGTATTATGTGTCTGTAACTATCATAATAAAGTAGACGTGCCGTTTTGTCCAAAATCAGAACGGCATACCCAACTCTTCAATGGGTTACCATCATCACTACTAATACCATCATCAATCACAATCAACATAATCACTACTACTGCTATCATCACAATTTGTTGGGCCTAAATTTGGCAAATGAGTTTCAATGCGGATAAATGTAAAGTACTACATATCGGATACCAAAATGAGAAAGCAAACTATTTGATGAATGGCACTCAGCTTAAGAATGTAAACAGAGAAACCGATCTGGGAGTAACAATATCGAGTAACCTAAAACCGAGCCAACAATGTTCAGAAGTTGTTAAGAAGGCAAACAAAATAATTGGCTTTATAGGCAGGTCATTTGAGCATAAATCCAAAGACGTTATCCTAACCCTTTACAATTCCTTAGTCCGCCCTCTTCTTGAATACTGCGTTCAATCCTGGTGCCCTTATTACCAAAAAGATATAGACAAGCTAGAACGAGTTCAACGTAGAGTTACCAAAATGATACCTAGCCTAAAGAACAAACCATACGAGGAGCGTCTTAGAGAATTAAATCTATTTCCTTTAACCCAGCGCAGATTAAGAGGCGACTTAATTCAAGTGTTCAAAATCATCAAAGGCATCGACAATATGAACTGTAGTAAGTACTTCACTATCGACCAATCTAATTACACGCGGGGAAACGGTTTCAAAATTATTGGTAAATCTTTTAACTCACACGAAGCTAAGAATTTCTTCTTCAATCGAGTTGTCAACTTATGGAATGGGTTTCCCCGAGATGTCATAGACTGCAGCACCGTTGATTCATTTAAACTTCGCCTAGACAAATATCTCGCATCAAACCCGCGACTGACTGCGTTTGTAAATGAATAACTTTATTTTATCCTCTCATCAGTTACTAACCCATCTGTCCCCTACTAACTTCCTAATCCTGCCACGGACATTAGTTCCAGGGCAGTAGTTCCCTTTCCAATGTTCCCTTACCCTCTCTAAACCACTGTTTGGACACTTGATCCTCAGTGTTTTGGAGGACAAGCAGCCTAGAAGGGTCACTAGATCTGTTGTTGCTTGACTTCCTTTGTACTTTGTACTTTGTACTCCTTTGTACTACAACTGCCATCATCACTACAACTGCCACAATCATCACGAGTACTGTCATCATCACCATTACTATGATCATCACTACTACAATTACAATTATCACTACTACTCTTACCATCATCACTGTTCATTGTCACTAGCATCTTAATCACTAATATCATCATTGATACTACAACTATCAACCATGATTACTAATATCATCACCACCATCTTACAATCATCATTACTACTGTTAACATCATCACTACTACTATAACCATCATCATTACTACTGTCACAAATATTACCATAATTTATTCTACTGTCACCATCATCACTACTACTGCCATCATCACCATTACTATGAACTTCATCACCACAACTATCGTCATCATCACTACAAATTTCACCATCCTCACTACTACTCACCATCATCACTAATACTCACACCATCGTCACTACCATCATCACTACTGTCATTATTATCACTACAACTATCATCATTACTTGTCACCATCATCACTACTATAATGACCATCATTACTACTACTGTCACCATCATATCAACTACTGTCATCATCATCACTACTGTCATCATCATCAATACAACTACAACCATCATCACTACAATGATCACCATTATCATTACTATCACCATAAATCCAAATATTACTACCATCACTTCTAATGCCAACTAAACTAACTTAACCTAGCAAATGCATAGCGAGATGTTTTTGCTCCCAGAACGCCATCATTGCTGGGGGGGGGGGGGAGGGGGGGTTTCCGGGAGGGGGGGGGGGGGGGGCGCAAAACCATATTTTGGACCTAAAATCATAACTATTGCATAAATTCAAAAAATCTTTTTTGACTGACTTTTGCATTCACGCAAAGTGTGAAATTTGGTGAAAATCCGTCCAACGGCCTAGGAGGAGTTCCGAGACAGACGGACGACGACGCCGACGACGACAATGACGATGACGACGACGACAGATTTTTTTTTCGTGTGGTACCCACTATACGGGGGGGGGGGGGGGGGGGCGATGATACCAAACTCTGGTTACGCAGAGTTGATAATACATGTGATAGCTTGTCCTGCATCATTTAAGCTACTTCAATCGTGATTAATATAGATATAGAAATATTTCTATAATTTTATCACTGTTAACAAATTATAGTTTATCCTACATCCTAAAGATTCTTCTTACGCTGTATAAAATCGTCGAAAAAGGTTACAAGGGGTAAATGGTGTTGCAAGGTAAACCAAAGAATATCCTCCTCCTGTCGGAGGCAATATTCAAACTCGAAACAGTTTAGCTCTGTGTTGCACACTTAATACCTCTACCACACATTTACACATTTAAATAGGCAGTCACAGCATATGTTCCCTTGTTTGTGTTTACTGTATGATATCTACGTTATATATATGTGTTCTATGTGATATTTTATAGCTCTTAAGGTTTGGATATAACTTATCACATTAGCATTATAATTATAATTACTAAGACTTATCTAGTTTAATGAAAAAATATAGAATAAAGTAGACGTGCCGTTTTTCCCAAAATCAAAACGGCATACCCAACTCTGCAATGGGTTACCATCATCACTACTAATACCATCATCAATCACAATCAACATAATCACTACTACTGCCATCATCACTACAACTGCCACAATCATCACGAGTACTATCATCATCACCATTACTATGATCATCATCACTACTACAATTACAATTATCACTACTACTCTCACCATAATCACTGTCCATTGTCACTAGCATCTTAATCACTACTATCATCATTGATACTACAACTATCAACCATCATTACTAATATCATCACCACCATCTTACAATCATCATTACTACTGTTAACATCATCACTACTACTATAACCATCATCATTACTACTGTTAACATCATCACTACTACTATAACCATCATCATTACTACTGTCACAAATATTACCATAATTTATTCTACTGTCACCATAATAACTACTACTGCCATCATCACCATTACTATGAACTTCATCACCACAACTATCATCATCACTACAAATTTCACCATCCTCACTACTACTCACCATCATCACTAATACTCACACCATCGTCACTACCATCATCACTACTGTCATTATTATCACTACAACTATCATCATTACTTGTCACCATCATCACTACTATTATGACCATCATTACTACTACTGTCACCATCATATCTACTACTGTCATCATCATCAATACAACTACAACCATCATCACTACAATTATCACCATTATCACTACTATCACCATAAATTCAAATATTACTACCATCACTTCTAATGCCAACTAAACTAACTTAACCTAGCAAATGCGTAGCGAGATGTTTTCGCTCCCAGAACGCCATCATTGCTGGGGGGGGGGGGTTCCCAGAGGGTTGGGGGGAGGGGGGGGGGGGGGCAAAACCATATTTTGGACCTAAAATCATAACTATTGCATAAATTCAAAAAATCTTTTTTGACTGACTTTTGCATTCACGCAACAAATGTTTGTGTGAAATTTGGTGAAAATCCGTCCAACGGTCTAGGAGGAGTTCCGAGACAGACGGACGACGACGACGACGACGACAGACATTTTTTTCGTGTGGTACCCACTATACGGGGGGGGGGGGGGGGGGCGATGATAATAAAGATAAGTTTAAATAATTCAAATAATGTGATAATCTAGAGTGATATCCAAACCTTAAGAGCAAAGCACTATTACAGAGAACACATAAATAACGCAGATATAATACCGTAAACACAAGCAAGATATGAAATGCCATCCCTGCCTATCTTATTATTGTGAATAATAAGTGAAGCAGGGCCTGTGATTGGCTCTAAGACACGTGGGCCAAGTCAGTCAATATTCATCTCTTACTTACCGTACTTTTTGGGTTTATCATTTCTTGATTTCACTTGTGTATACTGTATGCTATATATGTGATAAATGTGTATTAATGTAATATATCATGGCTCTTAAGATTTGGATATCACTGTAGATAGTTAAGTAATCATTAACATTATTAAAGCGTGTCTAGTATAATGAATGAATATAGAATAATAAAGACAATAATACAGAAATTACCAGTTCTGCGACTCTTCTGGGCCAATGAGCTACGGTATTGATAAAATGGGAAATCATAAACGTAGATACAAACACCAACTAGGGGCTAGATATATGGTTCGAGTGAATGGATAGTAGCTACATTTATAAGTCTTTATTCAATTAAGGAAGGAAATTTAACAATTAAAAGGCTTCATACTAGCTCAATTAATTCTTCTAAATACCACAGATCCTTGCTTATCTGTACAAGATTGTGTAAATATAGCTGTAATAAAACAAAACACAACCCCGATAAGGAAGGGGTTATTCTCGGAGGGAGCCGTGTACGTTGAGGCAGTTGAAAGACACCAAATCTCCTCAAGTAAGAAAATAACATGCAAGTTTGTGTAATGTAATGTCACATTAATGTGTGTGACCGTGTGTTTGAGTTGACTAGTTACGAAATATGTATAGATTAGTGTGAGCTACCGTAGTTAAGGGGGAGGTGGGTTGACAGGCGAGTATTGAGAATACACACGTAACCATATATATATAACTTTTAATATTCAATTAATTTAATATAGGAACCCACTTTATGTGTGTGTCAATTATTTCATTCAATAATATAATTATACACTTAAACAGTGAAATGCATGCTTACTCCAAACAGTGGGATATAAGGGCTTAGATAATTATAACTAAATTGAAATATGATAATGCAAAATTAAATGAAAGGTTCAGTTGTATTTGACTTAAATAACATATATTGTTAATAAACTTCCATGTTCGAATGGATTATCAAACTTTATATTGTTAGGTTTGTATAAAATGGCAAATATACAATATATAATATGAAGTATGTAACGATATGAGATATAATTTGAGGAAGAAGATTTGGAAAACATTCATAAAAATACAATGATTTGATGAGAGAGGGAGAAATAAAGAACGGCTTATAGACGTGAACAAGAAGGAAAGAAGTAGAGGGGGAAGGGAGGGCTTGGCTGAGAGAGGGTGGTATAGTGGGGATGGAGTGGGGGGACGGGGGTGGGGGTATCAATGTTACCAACACAATTCGCGGATCTCTCTCAGGCAGGTGTAGCAGGACTTATGTCCACAATAGTACATGCACCAGGTTTAATTATTACACTGGATAGAGTTATTAATATGTTCTACAATAATAGTGCTATGCCGAGATCTGGAGGAAGAGGCCACCAAAACCGAAGGTACAGCAACGCAACCAACACGTGTAGCAGCCATCCAGCGAGATGCAGGGAGAAGTAAGAGAGTCTCCCCTCCAGCCCATATTTTCTTTGCCTTATAGATAAAAGAAAACGAGAAGCCAGTGATATCACAGTTCTGCTCCTAAGTCGTACAGTTGGCAACCTACCTACCGGCCCTCCTGATACCTGCCTGAAGAATTTACCTGCCACCAAAGGGTGCGACAACAAGTGCCTAAAAAAAAACTCAACACCCTTGAGTAAGGCACCTCTCATTCCCACGACGCAAGCAAGCAATCCACCAAAGGTAAAGCAGGAAAGGTTATTTGGTAGTTCGCCTACACTGGTAACTAACCTACTGGTCAGTAAGAGTTTCATTAATATGTGCCCTACCTCTACTGAGTTAAGCAACCCATTTGACACAAGAAAGTAGAGCAACCCTTGCTCCTAAGACAAGTTCAGTTTCTCTTGCTTGTCGCAGCCTTTACTAAGCAACCCTTGTGAGACTTCAGGAGAGCTTAGTAACCCTTGATACCCACACATTGAGTTCTACAACCCTTGCTCAGTGACACCCTCATTATGGGATTGGCCCTACGTGAGTTCAGCAATCCTTGCTCGGTACACACCAAGATGAAGAAGAAACGAGTCGACTGGAAGTCCCACGGTCGACCCCATCCTGCAATGAGTGAAGCCAAAAGAAGAAGTCTCGGAAGCAGAGGCCCGCACCCCAGACACCCGAGAAGAAGAAGAGAAGAGACGAGACTATCCTTGAGAACCCTGTGAAGCATAATAAATAATGATTGCATTGGTACATGAGTAATGTATCTCTTGTCGACAGATTCCCTTCTTGAGACAAAAAATTCCTACTTATAGCACTTCCACTCTATCATTAATCCCTTGAGTACCAGCGACGCACGTTATGCGTCGCCTACGTATGTAACGCTAAATGCCAGCAACGCAATGGTTGCGTCCGCCTTAATTATTCTTATCCTTTGGCATCTAGAGGTTCAGAGTAGTATGGGAACTACTTTAGGATCCCACGGAACAATATCGATGGTTGGCAACCCTCCAAGTCCAGCCGCGTGTGTGTGGGCATGCGCGACAGTGATTTTCCAGTATTTTGCCTACCCAACACCCTATGTTAATTGCGACTCTCCGCCGCCCCTCAAGACCCGTAAATGACCTTGGTGAGCGTTTTTGTTTTCCTTCATTACTAACCCCTCCCATGTGTTTTCAGGAAAAACAAAAATGACAAGTGGCTGGGCCTGGAGTATACATTTATATAAAATCACTTGGGGCCACCGGTTAACAATCTTTGCCGAAACATACTGATATTTAGAAATTCGTCGATGACTCCATCTATGAGATTATAGCTATTTTTATTCCTCCTTAATTAACACTCTAAGCCTGGATGCCCTTCATGAAAGCCATAGCAGTCTTCCCTGTGGGCCCCAGAAGGCCTTCATGAAGGCTAAGGGCTATTATTATGCTTAAAACCACATAAAACTGCTCTAGAAAAAGTTTTGTTGTCTTTGCGGGTGGTCCGTTTAACCAACAAGAACAAGAACACACAGCCAGCCAGTCATGTGACTCCTGCTTGCAAGCAGGCCTTACGAAAGCTTTTACTTGCTGAACTGGAGTCCCAAACGATGCATGAAAGCAGACGACAGTGACTTACACATGGTTACAATGGTGAAATATAAGAGTCATCAATAATCAATAATCAATATAATCAATATAATCAATATTATTACATAATACATTATACATACTCCATAATCAATAATCAATAATCAATTGTTGAGTGAATATAAATAGACCGTAGCCATGGCCACCGCTACCACATCACCGCATTCAAATAATGCTCAGTATTTGACCAAAACAGCCGGTCTGATTTTCTACCTCACACAATAACCGCTCAATGTACAGTGTTCTAGTCTTTACCCATCGCAAGACAACACTGATTACTGCCTTTGGTTTGCATATACTGTAAGCTAGGTGAGGCCATTTATTTGAAGAGATATGAGTATCGGTAAATGACGAAAACTAGAAGTAAACACTGATTCTAGGCTCCCGACCGCCATATATGACCTACTATTTTCACCATAAAAACTGAACCACTTGGTCTAGAGACTTCTAGTTTGCACTCATCGCAAGATAACAACGAGTACTGCTGCTGGATATATATATATATATATAACATAGGTTAGACCATTTTTTTATGTATTTATATGCACGCCAAAATGCAGAGAATTTGCCGAATCCCTCGGTACCAGCGCTGGCGGGAAGGTATAAAGTCCCGAGCGACGTGTGGGTTAATTTACTTGCCTACAACACCTGTTCATACATATTTATATTTGTATTTACTCTCTGTACTCGTCCAATATTTATATTTGAATCCAACGTAAATTCCCTCTCTTGGGTTCTACTTAGATCTGTATATAAATTGTATAGTAAATTTCTCTTGCCAGACTTTCTTTATTGATTGATATTGATACTGAGTGCTTGCTACCAAGTCACCTGGTTGTAAGCTTTGCCTTAAACCTTCAGACACACTCTGATGAATTTATGTATATTTATTGCATTGTAACCGCACCATAATTATTTTGTTGATAAACCTTATACATCGAAGTCCACGTATCTGTTCTAGTCAAAGTCTCCCAGCTTTTGTAAGGCTCACACGCTCATGCGGATAAGTTTATGCGACTCTGAAAATATTTTCAAGTCGGTATCTTTCATAGGACAAGGGCTCGTTGCCCTCTGTCTTGATAGTGTAATGCATACATGCGCAGAATTTCGGTGTGAGTATCCTAGGTTCGAGTCCTTGGAGTGCCACATGTATTTGTTGATTTAATTAATTGAGTTTAGAAGTAAAGTTGATTGGTGAAAAAAATTGGAATTATCTCTCACCACAGATCATGTGATATGGTGCCCAAGATGCTGTGTATGAGGTGATGGTATGAGCGGTGCTACTGTTTCTGAGGTTGGTGGTGGTGTAGGAAATCTCACTGTTCTGGCAGTAGAATAGGGCATAGATGATGTGAAGCTCAGCAATCCCTCTCATAGATCATTGATGCCGTATTTGATCTTGCCATTTTCGTTGTCTGAAGAAAGTTCTGCAGCTTCTTGTGGAGAAGCAAAGATGTCATCCAGGCTGGTGCTGGGTTGAGCAGTGGTGGTAATACAGTTTGTATTATCTACTATTTGTCTAGCATCTGGGGCCTTAGTTGCCTGCTGGTCTGTGTAGTGTTCTTAAAAGAGTGGTTTGCTAGAGGAGGCGCCTGCCTGCCAAATGGTTGTTCAGGGCAGGCAGTATTACTCATTTGGTTGGAGTTAACGGCTGGTGTGTTGCAGGTTATAGGGGCATGAGGGAACCCTGGTAGTAGGCAGTAGATGGGCTATTCTTGTCCCATGCTGCATTGCAGTGCTTTTTAGTCTCCCAGGTGTTCAATACGCCTTTCTTCTGTAACGATGGCGGATATGGACAAATCTGTTTTCTCTGGTGGTGCACAGATTGCTTATTTGATTGCATATCAGCATGTGTGTGTTTATGTATGTAAGTGATTATATCTGTATTCTGTATAGCCTTTGCAAAGTATAAACAGGAGCGTATTTATACACATTAAGAGATATCAAAGAATAATTTTGTATCACTCTACTATAGGTAAGTGAAAGTCAATACCGAACCTATGTCCAGTGCAGTAAATTATATGACTGTAGTAATATATATTTAATTGTAAACTCGATGTATTGCGAAATTCATTGTATATTTAGCTTGCACTGATCACTATTTGTATTTATGATCTTATCCTAGTATATAATATGTACAGAGTTTTTGCTTACCTGTTTGTCTTCTCTTAATACACCACTTATTATTATCATTATTATGGACTAGCTGCCCACCACTGTAGAAAATGTGCCCACCACTGTAGAAAATGTGCTAAAATACATAGAAGGCCTCTGAGTCGGACGGTCCCTAAGTTGAGTGTTCAGTCCTGTACGTCCTTCATAAACTGGCACGGATTGTCCTCATGGGGAATACGTGCAGTTGGGGCGTTTTGTGTATGGCCACCCTTAACCCGTACGGTACCAGCGACGTGGGTTATATTTTATTCTAGCTATATTTAGATGCTATAATGCAGCTTAGGAAGGATCTGTGGTAATTAAAAGGGTTAGTTGTGACAGTTTGAAGCCTTATTATTGCTAGAGGTCCTTCCTAAGCTGAATAAAATCATCTAATAGTTGCCAGAATATGATGAAAAGGACGTCACTGGTACTGAATGGGTTAACAGGAGTTAGACGTCGGGCAATAGATAGATAGATAGATAGATTTTCATTACAATTATAATTAATATTATTATTAGTATTATAATTATCATTAATATAATTATTATTATTATTATTATTATTATTATTATTATTATTATTTAAACACACGTACATTAGTTGCAACTTCTTTCTGTTCGTACTTAATAGTGTTTCCTTCTCATTACTCCCCTCTTACTTCATCTCTTCTTACCATAAATCTCCGGATTGTATTCATATATCCTCCACTTCCTCCTCTCTCTCTCTCTCTCTCTCTCTCTCTCTCTCTCTCTCTCTCTCTCTCTCTCTCTCTCTCTCTCTCTCTCTCTCTCTCTCTCTCTCTCTCTCTCCGTCACGATTCCCGTCACCCAGGGTCACGTAGGGTCAGGATGGGAAGGGGTGGGGGGGGGAGACAGAGAGCTACAGGGGGCCATAAGGAATAGTTAGCATCTCAAAGACCTTGCAGTTTAATCCAGGAAGATGTTCTAGTATAGTACACATATTGCAAAGTAAACACAATACTATGCACTGTCTTCATAAACTGTTTTGCTAAAGAAATGTAACATTTCGAGGGAAGTTTGTTTGAGGTTAAACACACCTAATGTTTAGCCCCATTGGCTTTGAGATTTTAAGCCATTCGCCTCATTAGTTTGGTGATTTTAAGACCTTTCGTGTGATTTAGGTGTCGATTGTTTTCCTGACGAGCTATAGCGAGCCTGCAATTTAGGAAAAACAGGCTGGAGCATTTTTCTACCGAAAAATGCGCAAATATGTCTCGAATAGTGGTCTTCGGGGATTTTTTTAAAGATTGGAAGGATACTGAAAATATATATAGATATCAACAGGTTAAAACAAATAACTAAAATAAATAGAAATATCCCCTAAACATGCTTAGCTGTAACTTCCCACCAAGGTTGCATGTTTTATTCATATTGAGATTTGTACTTATAACCCACATTGATGAATTGGTTTAGTATTATAAAAACTGCAGTAAGCTGGCCTTTAGCTATGCGTTTCTAAAACAAATTAAAATGGAGGGCTCTCAACTGGTATTAATATCATATTTTTCTGATTATTAAAAAAGAGTTTGTAGTCCTTGCTTGGACTCTTTCTAATCGTTCTACATTTTTCCAAGTGAAGGAGAGAGGCAGCTAGATTGTTAGATAGATTGATAATTGCGATATACTATCTATATACTCAGGCCCAATCCCCACTTTTCCTTCTTTTTTATTTATTTGTTTCCTTTTTTTTTGGCGGGGGGGGAGTGGCCGACTCAAGACAGAGCCAGAATAGGGACAACACAACAGAAAACAATGAACACACACAAACAAAATACAAATTCACACACAACTAGGTCATCCAGGAGAAGACCCAGAGACCAGGGTCACCAAGGTCCCTCCAGCACTCCCCCGGCCCCCGACCACCCGGAGAGGTTCCTATCTCGGCAGACAGACTTGCAGCAGAGCTAAAACCATAAGCCCGCCCACCACACTCCTAAGCGCACCCTTCATATAAACCGTCTACCCGGGCCAGGCGCCTGATGGACTATTAGCTAGTCCAACTTCCGTCCGACCCCTTCCCCCAAATTACCACGTGTTCGCTCATCTATTCACAAGCATTCTCCATTTATTCTTCTTTATTACCACTTCCCTTGCCTGATCTATAGCCATTCCTCTATCATAAAAACTTGTCTTACACAGTCTCTCCATCTCAATAGGAGTCTTCCTGCCCTTCTATCTCCCCTTGTATCTGACTCACATATTCTCTTTGTAAGCCTTTCATCTTCCATTCGTTCAACATGACCATACCAGCTCAGCACCCTTCTGTCCACTCTGACCGACAAATGTTCCTGCTGCCCCACTCTCCTACGTATCTCTTCATTCCTCAATCTTTCTCTATGAGTAACTCCACACATATATACTTCTCAAGCAGCTTATCTCCATCATATCCAGCTTTCTTCTCTCCTTTTCCTTCAGAGCCAATGTCTCAGCCCCATACATCACTGTTAGCACAACAATTCCTTGATACATTGCACTTTTTACTTTCATTCCGAGATTTCTCATCTTCCACATACTTGCCAATGCAGTCTAAGGGGTAAAAACTAATATTTCAAAGCTTGCACAGGGCAGAAAGGCTTTGTTTACACGTGGATAACATGGTTAGAAAAGTGTTTCGAAATCGCTCTAGGGATGATAAAAATAATATAATATTCCATTCAAGGGTTGAGGACTCGAATCCCTAGAGCGATTCCGAAACACTTTTCTAACCTCTTTATCCACGTGCAAGCAAAGACTTTCTGCCCTGTACTAGCTTTGTAACATTTGTGTTTACCCTTTAGAATGCATTTTGTTTGTATCTATTGATAACTTTCGATGTGTAATATCTCCGTAATTATAAATACTCACCCCGAACGTCATAGAATAAAATAGTCTTATTATTGCCTGACGAATACGTCCTGTAATTTATGAAAACGTTAACTGAAACCATGTATATATATATATATATATATATATATATATATATATATATATATATATATATATATATATATATATAAATATATAAGTATATATATATATATATAAATAATCTGTATATATATATATATATATATATATATATAGAGAGAGAGAGAGAGTGGGAGAGAGATGGTAGGAATGTGGATATTTATTTATATATGGAATGTTATTATCTTTTGCTAAAAAAGAAAATATATACAAAATCCTGATAGATGCATTGGCTGACTGACATGTGGAAGTTGGAACAATAGATAAACAACATGCATTGATTAACAGATACATTATATAATGTACATACAAAATATATTTGATACAGTACGATCAAATAGATGTATGTTACAACACCACAGAGAAGTTACATCCAAACTATGAGTTAATATGTATATATAAAATGGTGCATATTACATAATATAAAACTCGAATCAATAGGCATATACTGTATATTATAATGCATGCCTTTATAGATTGACACATAAGGCAGCCGCGACAACGGATACAATATATATACTGTGTATATATATATATATACTGTATACTGTATATATATATATATATATATATATATATATATATATATATATATACTAATTATATATATATATATATATATATAATTATATACTAATTATAGATATATAATATCTCGATAGATATAAGCAACATGCAGACTCCGCAGTGACTAGATATGAAAAAGTTGAGAGAGAGAGAGAGAGAGAGAGAGAGAGAGAGGTGGGGGGAGGGGGTAGTGATAAAGATGGATGGTATACTGGGTGTTTTCAAAAATCGTGAATCTTCTTCTTTGCCGGGAACTGGTCTGGTGAGATACCGGTCTCTCTCTCTCTCTCTCTCTCTCTCTCTCTCTCTCTCTCTCTCTCTCTCTCTCTCTCTCTCTCTTTCCTGATTTTTGTCTTCAGTCTCCAATCTTGTTCCCCATTTCTTGTAATTTTTCCTCTATCTTTTCCTTACTTACTGTAACCACCACCAGGGCATCACAACCACCACCACCACCATTGCATCACAACCACCACCACCACCAGGGCATCACAACCACCACCACCACCAGGGCATCACAACCACCACCACCACCAGGGCATCACAACCACCACCACCACCAGGGCATCCCTACCACCACCACCACCAGGGCATCACAACCACCACCACCACCACCAGGGCATCACAACCACCACCACCACCAGGGCATCACAACCACCACCACCACCAGGGCATCACAACCACCACCACCACCACCAGGGCATCACAACCACCACCAGGGCATCACAACCACCACCACCACCAGGGCATCCCTACCACCACCACCACCAGGACACAACCACAACCACCACCAGGACACCACAACCACCACCAGGACACAACCACAACCACCACCAGGACACAACCACAACCACCACCAGGACACCACCACCACCACCAGGGCATCACAACCACCACCACCACCACCAGGGCATCACAACCACCACCACCACCACCAGGGCATCACAACCACCACCACCACCAGGGCATCACAACCACCACCAGGGCATCACAACCACCACCAGGGCATCACAACCACCACCAGGGCATCACAACCACCACCATCACTAGGGCATCACAACCACCACCATCACTAGGGCATCACAACCACCACCACCACTAGGGCATCACAACCACCACCACCACCAGGACATCACAACCACCACCACCACCACCACCACCACCAGGACATCACAACCACCACCACCACCACCACCACCAGGGCATCACAACCACCACCACCACCACCACCACCAGGGCATCACAACCACCACCAGGGCATCACAACCACCACCACCACCACCACCACCAGGGCATCACAACCACCACCACCACCACCACCACCACCACCACCAGGGCATCACAACCACCACCACCACCACCACCACCACCAGGGCATCACAGCCACCACCACCACCACCACCACCAGGGCATCACAACCACCACCACCACCACCACCACCAGGGCATCACAACCACCACCACCACCAGGGCATCACAACCACCACCAGGGCATCACAACCACCAGCACCACCACCAGGGCATCACAACCACCACCACCACCACCAGGGCATCACAACCACCACCACCACCACCACCAGGGCATCACAACCACCACCACCACCACCACCAGGGCATCACAACCACCACCACCACCACCAGGGCATCACAACCACCACCACCACCACCAGGGCATCACAACCACCACCACCACCAGGGCATCACAACCACCACCACCACCAGGGCATCACAACCACCACCACCACCAGGGCATCACAACCACCACCAGGGCATCACAACCACCACCACCACCACTAGGGCATCACAACCACCACCAGGGCATCACAACCACCACCACCATCACCAGGGCATCACAACCACCACCACCACCAGGGCATCACAACCACCACCAGGGCATCACAACCACCACCAGGGCATCACAACCACCACCAGGGCATCACAACCACTACCAGGGCATCACAACCACCACCAGGGCATCACAACCACCACCACCAGGGCATCACAACCACCACCACCACCACCAGGGCATCACAACCACCACCAGGGCATCACAACCACCACCACAAGGGCATCACAACCACCACCACCAGGGCATCACAACCACCACCAGGGCATCACAACCACCACCACCACCACCAGGGCATCACAACCACCACCAGGGCATCACAACCACCACCACCACCAGGGCATCACAACAATCACTGCATATTTTCAACTCGTGACTTACTCGGATGGAACCATCTTGGTATTCCCAAACCCCTCTCACCCCCCCTCTCCGGTTCATATCTCTCTCTCTCTCTCTCTCTCTCTCTCTCTCTCTCTCTCTCTCTCTCTCTCTCTCTCTCTCTCTCTCTCTCTCTCTCTCTCTCTCTCTCTCTCTCTCTCTCTCTCTCTCTCTCTCTCTCTCTCTCTTCTCTCTCCTCTCTCTCTCTCTCTCTCTCTCTCTCTCTCTCTCTCTCTCTCTCTCTCTCTCTCTCTCTCTCTCTCATTATCAGAAGATTACAAAATCTTCTTGCAAACAGTTATAATAGAATATAAGTAAAACACATAGACATAATTATTTCTTCGAATGCTAAGTGATGGTGAGAAGGGCCACGTCCTCAAATTTAACACACACACAGACACCAGAGCACATACATAATTATATAAAACATACGGTTGCAATAGGAAATAAATTCATCCATGCTATCTAAAAATAATTATGGCAGTAGTCTAATAGTCCATTTAGGTATGTAAATGCCATACAATATTCAGCTTTTGCTCTGAAAAAAAGTAATTTTATAATGGAAATTGAACAGCAAATTGAACGAGGAATATCGATATTTTGGTGAGTATACGAAGAAATCTAAAACAAAACTCCCTGAAATGTCCCTAATTACCTTTTCAGTACTTGTGACATCTATTTAATGTTATTTTAGCTACATTTACACGATTTTATGAAGTTTAGGAAGGATATATGGTAGCTAAAATGATTAATTGTGATAGCCTGTAGCCTTTTAATGGGTAGACATCCTTCCTAAGATTAATAGAATTGTCTAATAGTTGCCAGAATATAATGAAAATGGTATCACCGGTACAGTATTCAATGGAACGATAATTTGAAGAGAAATATAGGTACTATACCCTATCCAAGTTAGTAGGCCAAAACTCTTGAACGTTAACCTCTATACCTCACAAGTGACTAGAGTAAGCCAGCGAATATTTCTACCACTTGGGAAGGGTCAGTCAGGGAATAGGTGTATGAATGTATAGCCCATTTGTTC
>CM064523.1:25845577-25920577 GCA_032716605.1 Paralithodes platypus | reverse complement strand
CAACATTATGATCAGAGATGGTAAATTTGGTGAAAACTGCAAATGCCTCCCCCCCCCCCCTGCCAGTCATCGCTAGGGAATAAGACATGCTATGATAGCAAATGCTCAGATTTCCATATTAGGAGGACTTGGAGGATAGCCAGAAACAACACAAGTGCTAATAAAAAAAAATCTCCAGTTTTGCAAGGACGAGACAGAGGAAGAAGACACTATGGGAAATGGCAGAACAAGATGAACAAAGTGCGAGAATTGGAAGAACAAATAGCCCAGCTAGAGTACCTCCTGTACTCCCGAGCGCGGCACAAGGATGTGCTCTACGAGCAACACCAAATACTTGCCGAGGACAACTAGGTACACATAGTAGAATAAATAGCCCCTCCCCCGTCTTGTTTGCAAACATCCAAGGTCTAAGAAATAGAACCACAAACAAAGTACCATTTATTAGGGGCCTGCTAGAAGAAGGAAACGCTATATTTGCGGCTCTCACAGAAACCCATATTGAATATCAGGCAGATAGTGAAGTATGGATTCCTGGTTATAACCTACATAGGGCAGACAGAACGCATAGAACTCGTGGAGGTGTAGGCTTGTACATTCATGACTCTGATATGTACTGAATTTCTAAATAACAGTAATGAAGTAGTGGAAATATTTGGAGTTAAAATTGAATCCCTAAATTTAGCAGTTATTGTCACATACAGACCTCCTGACTCATCCTTAGAAGAATTCAAAAACCCAGCTCATCATGATAAAATTAGAAGTGGTAGCCCTGGGAAACCCGACACCAAATATTATGTGGTTAGGAGATTTTAACCTTCCAAACATCAAGTGGAGGCAACTAGAAGATCAAGTAGTGTCGAATAACTCCAGAGAAGCAAATGTAAGAGAACTATTTAAACTTTGCGACTTTTTTAGTCTTAGCCAGCATGTTGCCGAACCCACACGTGAAAACAATATCTTAGACCTTGTCTTCACTAACAATGACTCCCTGGTACACAGTGTTAACATATCGGACACAACATACTCAGATCATAAATTAATTGAGATCAAAACAACCCTAGCATGTGTACAGAACACCTCAGAAACTAGACCAAAAACTGGTCCATTCAGCAAATTTAACTTCAATAGCTAAAATATAAGGTGGGAAGAGGTAAACCAAGAAATGGAGGAAATAGACTGGGAAGATTTAATGAACAACCGGACACCATCAGAATGTCTAGTCCTATTAACAGAAACCATGACCCAAATCAGACCAGAAAAACATACAAGACGAAGAACCAAACAAGAACGGGAAAGAAGGAAGCTGTACAAAAGAAGAAAATTACTAACACAAAGACACACACAACAAAATCTACAGGAAAGACAAAAGGTACAAAATAGATAGAGAAATTGTGGAAATTGAACAACGACTAAGAATCTCATATGAACTACAACAAATAGAAGAGGAGAGTAAAGCTATTGCAAGCATAAAGGAAAACTCCAAGTACTTATTTTCATATGCTAAACATAAGACTAAAACCACATCAAACATCGGCCCACTAAGTAAAGATGATGGGTCATTCACAGGGGACAAAAAGGAAATGAGTGAACTATTATGTCTACAATATGAAACAGCCTTCAGTAAGCCTGATGAAACAAAAGCAATCAGAGACCAAAATGAATTTTTCATGAATAACCCCCCCACGGAAACCCCTCGGATTCTGGATATTAATTTTGGGCCAAAAGACATAGCAGAAGCCATCGCCAAGATGCCATCCCACTCGGCACCAGGCCCGGACTCTTGGAGTTCGATCCTAATAAAGAAATTTAAGGAAAACCTCTCAAAACCCCTGGCTATAATGTGGAGAAGGAGTCTAGACACTGGAGAAATGCCGGATAGTTTGAAAAACGCAATAATTGCCCCTTTGCATAAAGGAGGGAGTAAAGGACTACCAAAAAAACTATCGCCCGGTAGCTCTGACTTCCCACATCATTAACATTTTTGAGTGAGTCCTGCGAGGCAAAATCTCAACATTTATGGAAAAAAATTAAATACACAACACTGGTCAATATGGGTTCAGAGCAGGAAGATCATGTGTCTCGCAACTGTTGGAACATTACGACAAAATTCTTAAATCCCTAGAAGAAAAGAAAAACGTGGATGTCATTTACACCGATTTTGCTAAGGTGTTTGATAAATGTGATCATGGTATTATTGCACACAAACTTAAAGCAAAAGGGATAATAGGTAAATTGGAAGGTGGATATATAACTTCCTAGTGAACCGAAAACAATCAGTAGCAGTAAGCCAAGTAACATCTGAGCCTTCGGACGTCAAAAGCTCAGTTCCCCAAGGAACAGTGCTAGCGCCCCTTCTTTTCCTCATTCTAATAAGTGACATAAATGCCAATACAAGACACAGTACAGTATCCTCCTTTGCGGATGACACGAAACTGAGTATGATAGTAAAGACACAGGAAAACACGGTCCGGCTGCAGGAGGACATAAATAAGGTGTTCCAGTGGACCAGGGAAAATAACATGCAGTTTAATGAAGAAATATTCCAATTAATACATTACGGAGATCATGATTTCGTTAAAGAGAACACAAGTTGCATAACAGAATCCAATCACATAATAGAACGTAAAGACAATGTGAAAGACCTTGGGGTGATAATGTCTGAAAATATGGGATTCAAAGAGCATAACCAGGTCAAAGTTGCAGCTGCGAAATGGCTAACTGGTTGGATTCTACGTACATTTAAAATTCGCGGTGAATTGCCTATGATAACACCCTTCAAATCCCTGGTGCTACCGCGGCTAGAATACTGTAACGTATTAACATCCCCATACAAAGCAGGTGCAATTAATGACTTAGAAAGTGTACAAAGGAATTTCACCTCGCATATAAACTCAGTAAAACAGTTACACTATTGGGAGCTTTTAAAATCACTAAAGCTGTATTCGTTGGAACGTAGAAGGGAACGATACTTAATAATAAATACGTGGAAAATCGCAGAGGGTTTTGTACCAAATCTACATACCCCAATAGCAATGAAGTTCAGTGATAGGAGAGGCTGGGAATGCGATATCCCCAAGATGAAAAATCGGGGTGCTATGGGCTCTCTGCGAGAGGGCTTGTTATCACATAGAGGAGCACGTCTCTTCAACAAACTCCCACGGTGAGTAAGAGACATGAGAGGCGTCTCGTTAGACAGCTTCAAGAGAGCCCTCGATGTCGAACTACAAAATGTGCCAGACGAGCCCATCTTCGCAGGGGAGTGCTCCGCCCCTTCGAACAGTCTGCTGCACCAATTTTCAAACAACAACGAAGGGCGTTGCGCTCCTCGGTACCACTAGCAAGAGTGGCGAACTCCACAAAGGTGATATATATATATATATATATATATATATATATATATATATATATATATATATATATACAGTATAATTATTATATTATATATGTATGCAATCTTTTATCTGATGAACCATAATTATATCCTATCATTTGCTCAAGCCAATTCAATTATTAATCACTTAATGTTTTTCTGTATTGTAGTTCATACTAAATACTTTTAAAGTCCCAGTATATGAATATCTCTCTCTCTCTCTCTCTCTCTCTCTCTCTCTCTCTCTCTCTCTCTCTCTCTCTCTCTCTCTCTCTCTCTCTCTCTCTCTCTCACGATAGCCGTCTAAAAATAGGGACTGAGTAAGAATATACGAGGAAGGAGAGAAAAAGAAGAAAGTGGAGATAGGCAAAAAATCGAATGATGGCGACAAGAGATGGAAATGGATCACGCAATAACCCTTCCAATCAGCTGGTGGAAATTAACCCTTTATTCTGGCCAAACTGTCAAGACTATGAGCATGAAAGTGGTCAATTAATGTGTTCATAATAAAATTTCCTTTTAAAGTATATATTTGTCTTTGATTGTTTCTATGTGTATGAAGGATACAAAAAGCAAAGCTACCTGTAACAAGTGCCCCCCCCCCCCCTCACACACACACACATAAAGTTGAAAGAGTGATTGAGATCCAAATTCAAGGTACCTTAGATTTTAGAGTAAAAATGTCTGGACACACGGAGCTTTAAAGCAGTTAAGTTATAGGATGAGGAATGGATAGATTAAGGGAGAGAGTTCCAGAGCTTACTTGTTGAATAAAATAAAGGATGGGAAAACTGGTTCTTGGGGGGATTTTTTAAGCTTGATGGAGGTCTAGGGAAGAAAATATATAAATAAATATATAATACAAATTCTCCCTTTAAAGTACAAAAAACCGCCACCTGATTTGCAGGTCAATAGATGAGGTGCAAAGACAAACATACATACAGACAGATAGATATACTATACTATAGTTAGTTAGATAAGTAGATAGCATAAAGTATAGGAATACCACTACAAGAGTTTACTACACTGTAACAAAATACGTATATACAGTACGATAATATTGGGAATGTTGTGAGTGGTCTCCCTTAAATTATTTAGTCTAATTTTCTCTCCTTTCATTAAATGGGTGTATTACTACAACAACATACCTCTAAAGGATGAATTATATACTGTTCATATAGTGCTGAGAGAGAGAGAGAGAGGTAAGAGTTCCATCCGAGTAAGTCACGAGTTCGAATATTGCAATGTTGGTAGTTGTGGTTGTGATGGTGGTAGTTGTGGTTGTGATGGTGGTAGTTGTGGTTGTAATGCTGGTAGTTGTGGTTGTGGTGGTGGTAGGTGTGGTTGTGGTGGTAGTAGTTATGGTTGTGATGGTGGTAGTTGTGGTTGTGATGGTGGTAGTTGTGGTTGTGATGGTGGTAGTGATGTTGGTAGTTTTGGTTGTGATGGTGGTAGTTGTGGTAGTTTTGGTTGTGATGGTGGTAGTTGTGGTTGTAATGCTGGTAGTTGTGGTTGTGGTGGTGGTAGGTGTGGTTGTGGTGGTAGTAGTTATGGTTGCGATGGTGGTAGTTGTGGTTGTGATGTTGGTAGTTTTGGTTGTGATGGTGGTAGTTGTGGTTGTGATGGTGGTAGTTTTGGTTGTGATGGTGGTAGTTCTGGTTGTGATGGTGGTAGTTGTGGTTGTGATGGTGGTAGTTGTGGTTGTGATGTTGGTAGGTGTGGTTGTGGTGGTGGAAGTTATGGTTGTGATGGTGGTAGCTGTGGTTGTGATGGTGGTAGTTGTGGTTGTGATGGTGGTAGTTATGGTTGTGATGGTGGTAGTTGTGGTTGTGATGGTGGTAGTTTTGGTTGTGATGGTGGTAGTTGTGGTTGTGATGGTGGTAGTTGTGGTTGTGATGGTGGTAGTCGTGGTTGATAAGGTGGTAGTTGTGGTTGCAATGGTGGTATTGTGGTTGTGGTGGTGGTAGTTGTGGTAGTGATGGTGGTAGTTGTGGTAGAGATGGTGGTAGTTGGGGTTGTGATGGTGGTAGTTGGGGTTGTGATGGTGGTAGTTGTGGTTGTGATGGTGGTAGTTGTGGTTGCAATGGTGGTAGTTGTGGTTGTGGTGGGGGTAGTCGTGGTTGATAAGGTGGTAGTTGTGGTTGCAATGGTGGTAGTGATGGTGGTAGTTGGGGTAGTGATGGTGGTAGTGATGGTGGTAGTTGTGGTTGTGATGGTGGTAGTTGTGGTTGTGATGGTGCTAGTTGTGGTTGTAATGGTGCTAGTTGTGGTTGTGATGGTGGTAGTTGTGGTTGTGGTGGTGGTAGTCGTGGTTGATAAGGTGGTAGTTGTGGTTGCAATGGTGGTATTGTGGTTGTGATGGTGGTAGTTGTGGTAGTGATGGTGGTAGTTGTGGTAGAGATGGTGGTAGTTGGGGTTGTGATGGTGGTAGTTGGGGTTGTGATGGTGGTAGTTGTGGTTGTGATGGTGGTAGTTGTGGTTGCAATGGTGGTAGTTGTGGTTGTGGTGGGGGTAGTCGTGGTTGATAAGGTGGTAGTTGTGGTTGCAATGGTGGTAGTGATGGTGGTAGTTGGGGTAGTGATGGTGGTAGTGATGGTGGTAGTTGGGGTTGTGATGGTGGTAGTTGTGGTTGTGATGGTGGTAGTTGTGGTTGCAATGGTGGTAGTTGTGGTTGCAATGGTGGTAGTTGTTGTTGTGACGGTGGTAGTTGTGGTTGCAATGGTGACAGTTATGGTTGTGGTGGTAGTTGTGGTTGCAATGGTGGTAGTTACAACCATGTATTTATAGTTGGTTATTTTAGAGTTAGGTTTACAAGCCACATTTTGATCTCCCCGTGGATAACTATTATACATTACATTATTTATTTCAGATTCAGTTACTAATACTTCCACTCTCGTAAATTAAGGGGAGGTTTTTTTCTGTGCCACCTTCTCCCTCATGTTTAGGCCCTTTAGTTTTGAAATATTAATGTGTTCGTCCCATTAGCTTGACGCTTTAAAGATATTTAAACCCCATTTATTTTTCAATATTAAGACCTTTCATGCCATTTAGGTGTCGATTTCTTTTCCTGGTGAGCCTGTAATTTAGGAGGAACTGGCCTTCGGCCGAGATATTGTTCTGCCGAAAAAGGTACACATTTATCTCGAAGGGGGGTCTTGGGTGTGTTTTTCAAGATTGATGAAGGTCTAGGGAACAATCTATAAACTCCATCTAAATAAAACCAAATCGGAGTGACTGCAGTATAAACATGAAAATATCTGGTATGAAATTATATTCTCGTAAATACAGTATAATAAGCAAATATAGCATTGATAAATTAGGGCTGGTGTTAACCGAGATATTGACAGAATTGGTTGAAATGTTTTACAATGGATTACAGAGGAAAGCGAGCAGCAACAGGCATGCTGAACCTTCATGCAGGGTGTGCTTGTGGCGAAGTAAATAAATAGTGTATTACTGGAGCTCTAATGCAGTCAGTCGGATATGCCATCTACTGTATAATTATGTCCAGGTGCCACTTGTCAGTTTGGACTCTGCAGTAGTATACCACATCGGTTCTTACATTCGTTGAGAGGAGACTTTCATTTATGTGTTTATATATTTATCTATCTATCTATTGCCTGACGCCGTGATCCCCGAAGGGGTGGCCTCGAACGAACCGCCCCCATGCACCTCTGTCCCCAGTCAGTCGACGCCCCTCCTCCCAACCAGCACCGCCTTCATTCATATACTTCCTCACTCCATCCTTCCATCTCTCCTTCGGTCTACCTCTCCCTCTCTGTCCTTCCACCTCGCTCTCGTACACTCTCTTAGTCATTCTCTCGCTTCCCATACGTTCCATATGGCCGAACCACCTCAAGTTGTTCCTTTTCACACTTTCCAGCACATCTACCTCCACACCACACCTCCTTCTTACTTCCTCATTTGTCTGTCTATCCCTCCATGTAACTCCGCACGCACTTCTCAAGTGACTCATTTCCACCCCTCTCACTCTTGGTCTGAGTCTCTTCCCGAACGTCCATGCTTCGCTTCCGTAAGTTAGTGTCGGGATTAACCACTGTCATGCAAGGACTTCTTCACTTCCATACTGACCACTCTATTTCTTGTTACTGCTTTCAACGTTCCTACAACCCTCTTCCCCTGTTGCACTCTCTCCCACACTTCTTCATCCATAGTCCAATCTTTACTCAACACACTGCCCAGATACTTAAAAGAGCTGACGATCTCCATAGCCTGACCGTTCAACTTCACCTCACACTCTGTGACTTCACCCCTTTCGAAGACCATAACCTTGCTCTTCCCTGCATTTACCTTCAAATTCCGTTTTTCGCACGCTGTTCCAAACTCATTTACCAGACCCTGCAACTCCCATTCATTATCGCTCATCAGAACTGTATCATCCGCAAACAGCAGTATAGGCAGCTTCCACTCATTTCCCTCCCTTTTCAGTGATACACCAACATCCACTGCTCTTCCTAGTATTTCTTTCATGACTCCATCCATATTATACAGTAAACAACCACGGGGACATCACACACCCCTGTTTCAACCCAACACTCAGGTCAAAGAACTTGCTCTGCTCATTCCCCACACGTACTGCCGCCTTTGCACCCTCATACATGCTCTTCACTGCTTCAGCAACTTGCCCTCTACTCCGTAGAGGAGTTTTTTCGTATGGATAATGTAGGAAGGTCCTGTGTGATTGCAGGGTTATTGATTAATCTAATAGCTTTATTTTGAATTTTGTCCAACTGCCTCAATGCAACCACTCCACTTCCACTCCCACAGAGGTGAACAGTAATCCATCTGAGAACGCACATGACTTTTATATATTACGGCCAACTGCTCGTCAGTGATGAATTCTCGAACTCTGTACAGGAGTTCCAGTTTTTTAGAGGCATTCTTAGCAATGCTTCTAACATAATGTGTCCAGCTCAAGTTAGTAGTTAATGTTACACCGAGAATGTCAATACTAGGGGAAGTGGGAATATTTACATCATTAAAAAATATATGGGAGTCAGTGAGATTCTGTCGGTTAGAAAATTGAATGTACTTGGTTTTCTGTGCATTAAAGGAAACTAGATTCTTTTGTCCCCATTCATTAATTCTAGAAAGGTCCTGGTTCAGAGAAATTGCAGTGTTTATTTTTGAATTTATAAGATCGGGTTGGGTGAAAGAATTGGTAAATGTGAAGGAACTGTGGAGTGTTGAGTCATCTGTGTAGGAATGTATTGGATTATGAGTGGTAGATATGAGATAATTGATATGAATGAGGAACAGAGTTGGGGCAAAAACTGATCCCTGGGGAACACCAGCATTTATTGAGTGAAATTGAGAATAAAGGCCATCTACCATTACACGTATTTTTCTGTTATGAAGATAAGAAGAAATTAGTGGAACTAATGATGCAAGGCCGTAGTGTGACATCTTCGACAATAAGGATTGATGCCAGACTCTATCAAATGCCTTTGATATATCCAGTGCTATTGTATGTGTTTCACCATGTTGGTCTGTAGCTTGGTTGATTTGATGCGTAAGAAGGCAAAGAATGTCTGCAGTTGATCGACATCGTCTAAAACCATATTGCCTATCACTGATTAATTTATTATTCTCAAGATGCTTAATTATGTGATTATTTAATATAATTTCAAAGACTTTACCAAGAGTGGAAGTTATAGCTATTGGTCTGTAGTTTGATGGATCTGAAGAGGCACCTTTTTTAGGAACTGGATGGATGTTTGCTTCTTTCCAGGGTACTGGGAAGCATGAGGTATGAGTACACAGACGGAAAAATTTTGCCAATACAGGAGCGAGCACCAAGGAGCAATTCTTAAGTACTATTGGAGGAATTTCATCTGGACCAGGAGCCTTATCTACTGAGAGATTCTGCAAAATAGTTTTGACATGTCTGGTGTGGATCTTAAGTGAGGGAATTTCAGGCGAATTAAAATTTAGTACAGGGACATCTTGATTTATTTCATCTAAGGTTGAGTTGGTGGAGAAAATATCCGCAAGAAGGTTAGCTTTACCTCGTGGGTCACTTACAAGATTGCCAGTCGGAGATTTTAATGGTGGAATGGATGAAGCAGTAGTGAAGTTGGATTTGAATGAGTTAAGAGTAGACCAAAATATTTTGTTATCATTTGGATTATTTAGAAGTTTATTTGCCTGCTTGTGGAGAAAGTTTGATTTAGTTAGGTTTAATACAGTTTTGGCATGATTTCTGATGTTTCTAAAGTAATTAAAGGCTTCATGTGTTTTTTATCTTGTGTATGCATTGTAGGCTATTGCTTTTTGTTCAGTTACTCTAGCACAATTATGGTCAAACCATTTAGGTGAATTAGATCTTTTAATGTACTTTTGATGAGGAATAAAAGTTTCCATTCCAATTTTTACAAAATCTTGTATGTGGCTCAAGGTGGAGTGTGCATCATTAGAAAAGAAAGAGGTCCAGGGAATATCAATAAAGAAACCTTGAAGACCCTCCCAGTCTGCCCTATCGTAATGCCATTTAGTCACCAAAACAGGTTCAGAGTGGGAAGGTGTGGTAGGTGATAGACAGGTGGCCTGTAGGCAACATACACCTTTTGTTGCTTCTCCAAATATTTCTCCACAACCCAATTCGGGGTAGAAATCTGATCTACACATCCTCTTCCCTTCCTAAAACCTCCCTGCTCGTCGCCTATCCATTTCTCCTTTCTCACTCTCACTCTCTCAATCACTACCCTACTGTACACCTTCCCTACTACGCTTAGAAGACATATTCCTCTGTGGTTACCACACACTCCTCTTTCCCCTTTGCCCTTATATAGGGGGACTATTATGCCAGTCTTCCAGTCATTGGGTGCATTCCCCTTCTCCCATGCTAGTTTGCACATTTTCCATACCCATTCGATCACTATCTCACCACCATACCTCAACATTTCCCCACACACTCCATCTGTTCCTGGTGCTTTCCCCAACTTCACTCTTTTCATAGCTTCCCACACTTCTGACCTGATCCCCACCTCCTCCTTCACTACTTCTCTTCTTCTCCCTCCCATACCCCATCCAACTATGTTTGCTAGCTCTTCATTCCTTACATTTAGCAACTCATTGAAGTACTCCCTCCATCTTTCGACTCTCTCTTGCTTCTCGGCTAGCATTCTCCCATTCTTATCTTTCACACCCTTACTGTTTCCCTTGCTACCTTCCCTAACTTTCTTGACTTCTTTCCAGAACTGTTTCTTACACTCCCTCCATTTTACACTCAGATTCCTTCCAAATTCCTCATCTACTTTTCTCGTATACTTTCCTTCACTACTCTCTTCACCACTCTCTTTCTCCCCACGTACCTCGCTCATTTCTGCCTCTCCAAATCTTCATTCCCTCTACTACCCAACCACCCTCTATACGCTTTCTTCTTGTCTTCCACAGCTATTTTTACTTCTTCTGTCCACCATGCTGTACCTTTCACTGCCCTCCCTCTTCTCCTCACTCCACACACCTCCTACATGCTGCACCTTAAACACCTTGCTTATCTCCTCCACTTCCTCCATATCTTCCAGGTCAAACCCACCTAGTCATTTATATATTTATTCATTAATTTATTTATTGAAAAAAAAATTCTCTAGGCCTCCATCTAATTTAACTAACGTAGGTGTACAGTTTTCGCATTTACAAAATAAGTTTACATATATATATATATATATATATATATATATATATATATATATATATACCGGTATATATATATATATATATATAAATATATATATATATATATACAGTATACAGTATATATATACATTGTATATATACAGTATATACATTATACAGTATATTTATTTATTTTTTATATTATTTTTGTCATTCTTTTTTTTGTTTTGCATAGGCCTAATCTTGGTTTTGGTATTCCAGATATACAGTTATATGATAAGTATAGTGACAATCTATTAGTAACTTAGGAAATGTGGAGAATCTTGTTTTGACCATTGACCTTAAAAATTTGATCATTAATTTATAATTGGGTAACCTTAACACCAATATTTAAATTAACAACTGTAATAAATATGGTGTAAATCTTATAAAAACATAAAAATTAGAAATAATTATCATATTCTGTGACCTTCACCTTTGAGTAACAAAAACAAATTATTTGGACAATCGTCGCATTGACCAACCAAATTTGCCTGCAACATTATTAATGCTTTTGTTTTGACCTTTGACCTTGACCTGTGATATTAACTATTATAATAATCATATGAAATTTGATATGTATGTTACTTAAGTAAAGAGCAACTAGCACAGTTTTCCGAAATGTTAGAAATCTTTTGTTAATTAATTATAAAAGTTGACCTTTAACCTTGACCTGTTACCTCACCCTATATGTAGGAGCACATATATGCTTACATTTGTGTTGCCTTTGGTAAACCAAATATGCATGCCCAATTTGATTAAATCTCACCAGTTAACTTCAGGGATAGTGAAGGATTTAGTTGACATTAGCCTATATTTTGACCTTTAGAATACGTGTCTCAAAATTAAACATGTTCATTTTCATCTAATTTTCTGAAGCTTACATGAATAGTAAAGAGACTATCACATTGACCTTATATTTGACCTTGACTTGTAACCTTGACCTTTCTTATGGAGTTTTATTTGTTCTTGTATGACCTTGGGTCTTGGTATTTCGAATATACATGATAAACCTAGTGAGATTCTTACAGTTACTATAAGAAATACAAGTAAAACTCTCATTTTGACCTATTACCTTGATCTTTGGCCTTACCGTTTAGAATATTCATCTAAAATTTGGTCAATATAATATCAATGTTACCAACAACTTGTATAACGAAAATTAAGAAAAGTGAGCGAAAATGTTAATATATGAAATAATGACCATACTTTTAACCTTAACCTTTGACCTTGACATGTAAATAAAATTTAAAATTTCTTATTGACTGTCCTTCATGTTGAGCAAATGTACATATAAGTGAAATTCAGTGAATATCCATTGAATGGTCTAGTAGGAGTTTCCGGACGGACGACGGACAAGTTGGCTGGTGGTGCACAGTATGCGGGGGCAATGCCACTCTGTTACTATTTATCTATCTATTGCCGGACGCCGTGACCCCCAAAGGGGTGGCCACGAACGAATCGCCCCCATGCACCTCTGTCCCCAGTCAGTTGACACCCCTCCTCCCATCCAGCACCGCTTTCCTTCATATACTTCTTAACTCCACCCTTCCACCTCTCTCTCAGTTTACCTCTCCCTCTTTGTCCTTCCACCTCACTCTCGTACACTCTCAGTTATTATCTCGCTTCCCATATGTTCCACATGGCCGAACCATCCTAAGGTGTTCCTTTTCACATTTTCCGGCACATCTACAGTACATCCACACCACACTGCTCTCGTATTTCCTCATTCGTCTGTCTATCCATCCATGTAATACTTTTCTAGTAGCTCATTTCCACCCATCTCACTCCTGGTTTGTGTCTTTCCAACAACGCCCATGCTTCACTCCCATATGGCAATGTCGGGATTACCACACTACCATGCAAAGACTTTTATACTTCCATGCTGACCACCCTATTTCTTGTTACTGCTTTCAGCGTTGCTACAACCCTCTTCCCCTGTTGCACCCTCTCCCGCACTTCTTCATCCATGCTCTCATATTTACTCAACACACTGCCCAAATACTTAAATGAGCCGACATTCTCCATAGCATGACCGTTCAGCCTCACCTCACACTCTGTGACTATACCACTTTCAAAGACCATACCTAAGCAGTCCTTGTCCGGTCGGTGTTCGTCAACACTATGTCCGTCCGTGTCCAAGGGTGATTGTTCGTTTTTTGTTGCTACAGATTTTTTCCGGGTGGAGGGATGCAAGCCCAACTGATGCAACCTCTTTAGTCGCCTTTTACGATATATAGGAGGCACGTGAGACATATTCTCACCCTTTACCCTCTCTGTTACGCTGAGTTGAAAACTAGCCTCAAGATCCTCTTTTGAGGTATATGTTTGTATTTTTTGGTCGAAAAATGCCCAGACCAAAGGCTAGTTCCTCCTGTATTGCAAGCTCGCTATCGCTTGCCAGGAAAAATTGACACCTAAATGGCACGAAAGATCTTAAAATCACCAAAATAATGGGGCTAAGGATGAAAGGTAAGGGGGGCCAGATCATCCCCCCCCCCCCCCTCCTTAAACCATTTGTTGATATTGTTGTGCAGTGGGTCAGAATGTTGATAGCATATACAGTACATTATATGGGAAGAGTAGGCAGAGCTATAAATAATGAATGTTTATAATGTTGGTAGTTGTGTTTGTGATAACAAATGTCGGTAGTGGCAAATTCAGACACAGCTATAATGTACTTTGTAAGTCTCCAGGAATGTTGGTAGAAACGGTGGGTGCGATGTTGGTTGTGGTGGTTGAAGAGGGCTATAGTATAGGTAATTAATCAATCAATCATTAGTTTATTAACTTTCGTGTATTTAATTACATGTATATATAAGTTGCCACCCCTGACTATCGTTGTAAGGGGCGAACGTATATTTATTGAACTGGTTAAGATGTCCATTAAATGACTGGAAGGTCAGGCAATGAACAGATACACAGGCTATGGTACTTAAGATTTGTCTTATTTATATGTATGATAGTGAAGGCAAATAACCTATATACATCACTAATGAAAGTAAGAGGCATTCGAGGGCACCTAATGGACCTAAAATCATACATACCAATAACTATCAATCAGCTACTTAACTACAATGAAAAACATAGATAATTAATAAGAATATAAATGAGTACTTACAAAAGTTACCCCAAGAAGGCAAGTGACATGGTTAATTTAATGTTTTCAATGAACGCCTGGTCGCTAATATAATAATAAAGTGTGTGCCAAGCGGGTCTTGTAGGAAGAAAATATTAAAGTCATCAACTTAAGCTCTTACTGCAAGAACGAAATCGTCCAGGTGTAACGAGGTTAAGTTAGTGATGGCAAGATTTAGAGGATAGGTGTTTTGTGTTGTTTAATTAATCTTCTTCTCAGGGCCTATCAAGGGACTCTGAAAGACATAGTCATAGATGCTAATGCCTCCGTCCAGTTGTGGTCCGGCCAGTGTCTTGTGTAGGGCAATCGTCTCGTCTGGATCGCTGTTCTTCTCTGTTGCTCCTTCTCTTGGCTGCTTCGATGCCTGGCAATATTGGGGAGGTCGATTTAATCAGACAAGAAGTTGGTAGAGCTACTCTTACCATTGATGAACATCTTAAGCTTAACCCGAATGAGCTATACCTCGTAACTAGAGGGGTGGAGATACACCATTGGCCGAGAATCTCAGGCCTACCTGAATGAGATGCTCAAGACATGAGTTAGGTAACTGCAACCACAGGTTGGATGGATGCTCACATCTGCATCGGAATAGCCACAGACTTAACCTGAATTAGTTACTCATGACGAAGATTATGTACCTCATAATCAGAGGGTGGGAGTATCTCACATCGTGTGGTCGAGAATCTCAGACCTACCTCATGAAATAGCCAGAGAGGGATCTGTTGCTGTTAGCAAGGTGAGCTGCTGTCCGTCACGCTGTTGAAGAGGTCCTCAATCTTTCTTCTTTGTTTGGTAGTCTTCTTCCGGGTAAGAAGGTCCCTCTGCCGCTCCCTGGGAGATGGCCATTTAGGCCGGTCTCGTCCGAGTGTCTTGGGGAGTGGCGAAATGAGAGGCAGAAGCACAGGTGGCCCGGCTTAGGAATTTCCTGGGGATTTCTGAGGCGTGGCTAATCCCTTTGCCAGTGTTTCCTGTTCCTGGACCTGGGCTTCCCGATTTAGCAATAAACTATACATTAGCACTCCTAAAGTGATTGAGACTTACCAGTAATTATCTATGTAGAGTCCATAATAATAACACTACGAGATCAAAACCTGAATATACATTAAATATAGTTTGGAATAATATATTAGATATTCAAAGTAAGAGTTGACTCGTAAAAACATTAGGTCATGGCTGATTGGTAGGAAAAAGAGTTAGCATAAATGGTATTAAGTCAGATTGGGGTTAAGTAAAATGTGGCATTCCTCAGGATTGTGAGTTAGGTCCCCTGTTGTTTGTTATATACAGTATATTACCTTGATTTAGGCATAACTAGAAGGATCAGTATCTTTGCAGATGATAACAAAATGGGGAGAATAATAGATTAGGATAGTAACATTGAATGTCTCCAAAGAGATCTAGATACTTTACATGAATGGGTAATGAATTGGCAGATGACTTCCATTATTGATATATGCAAGCTATTAAGAGTGGGGAGCTTGAATATAGATGTGAATGTAGAATTAGGTAACTCAGGCTGAAAAGGATCTGGGTGTGCTCGTTATGCTCGGTTCACACATGCACGAATTAACGTCTCGTCCGCCCCCGACCCCTGCAATCAAGCAAGGACGCCGGCAAAACCGCCTATGGTCGGTACACGGACGTTGCCACATCGCCGATTCTCCTTCCAACGGTTTTTTGCCGCCGTTCTCATCCCGTTAGTCGGCGTCTAAACACCGTCAGGCTGTGTCTAGACGCTGACTGCTACCGTGTGTGTCCCGTGGGTGTCCCGACATAATACGTTTTCTGGCGGTTGACCCGACCCACGCAGACCGTTTAGTGCATGTACAAAACGGTCGCCGCCTAGGCCTCCTCTAGATTGAGGCCGTCCTGCCTATTTTCTTGGTCGGGGACGGACGGGACGTTAATTCGTGCATGTGTGAACCGAGCATTAGCAATAATTTGAAACCTAGAAAACAATGTATAAGCTTTCGAAACAGGGCAAACAGGGTTCTGGGAGTGTGAGTAACAGAACTGCTAATGTTGTCTTAAAACTTTACTTATACTTGGTGAGACCTCATTTGGACAACGCTGTTCAGTACTATTTTGGTATCCTTAATATAGAATGCAAGGGATAGAATAGATATTGACTCTCTGGGAGGCAGTCCAACGAAGAATGACGAATATGATCCACAATATTTGAAATGTATCATATGAGGGGAGGCTGAAAACCCTAGGCTTACATTTATTAGAAAGATAAAGAAGTAGAGGAAATATGATAGAGGTGTTTAACCCTCTATTGGCGGCGCGCAACATAAGTCGAGTTAAATAAATTTGGACTATGTGGCGGCGCGCGACATAGGTCGTGTGGCAATTTCAGCACGTAATGTTGCTGAGAGAGAGACAAGTGGTGGCAGGAGAGTAGCGAGCGTATGACTGCTCCAGACCACCGTGGCGGGCCTACTGACATGAATCCCACCCTCCTCCACCCTCTCACACTCGCTACATACTGAAATGTATGGGGAAAGTACCGAATTACATGGTTTTTGCACTCGTGTTGCGCGGTTGTTGCAAGAAAACTAGCGGTCATACAAGGATCGTTGTGGTGTCATTGGAAAGCTCTGTTTATGCCCTTTCAGGGATAGATGCTTGTTTTACGCTCTGGGTCTTATTTAGGCATGAAAATTATCACATAAACAGCCCTATTTTGGCTAAAAACACCCCGCTGGGCGGTACATATAAATAGACCGCCTAGCCCGCCAATAAGGTGTTAAGTGGATGAAAGGTATCAATAAGGGAGATATATATAAGGTGTTAAAGCTTAATAAACTGCGAGATAAACCGTTCAAATGGCTTCACATTGAATAAGTTCCGCTTTAGAAAAAATGTAGATAAGCACTGGCTTGGAAACAGAGTTGTAGATGTGTGGAATAGATTGCCTAGTGCATTGATTAGCTCAGGAACGGTAGAAAATGTCAAGCGCAAACGGGATAGTCATATGAATGATATGGGTTGGGTGTGAATGGGATCTGCCTTGTGTGGGCCAATCGTCCTTATGCAGATTTCTGATTATTTATGTTCTTTTGTTATTAAATTAAGGGTGGTCACCAGCTTTTTTGTTATCTTTCTCTCCTTTTCTCTCTTTCCCTGGCTTGTATCCATTCGGTCCCATTCAGCCAACTGTTTTAAGATGTTTATCCCCATCCAGGTGTCAATTTCTTCCTGGCGAGCGATAGCGAGCCAACATTGTATGGAGAATTCCGGATTCGCCGGAGACATTTTTCTATCGAAAAATTTACAAATGTAGCTTGCTGTCAAAATATAAATATATGCTGTATATGCTGGCTCGCTACCGCTCGCCAGGAAAATATTGACACCTGGATTGGGGTAAACGTCTTAAAACAGTAGGCTGAATGGGGCCGAGTGGATACAAGGTTAGTGGTAATTGGCATGCCAGTAGTTATAGCTATGCTGAATGGTCGAGTCACTCCAAGAATGTTGGTAGTAGCGTTGGGTGCGATGTTGGTAGTCGTGGTGGTTGGATATGGCTAGTATAATGTTGGTAGTGGAAGTATGGCCTGCAAATAGTTTTAGGTGTACTGTAAGAATATCTCCCGAATGTTGGTAGCTATAGTATACAGTCGGTTGCGATGTTTGTAGTTGTGGCGTTGGCATGTGGCTATAATGTTGGTAGTGGAAGGTGGCATATGGATAGTTATAGATGTGTGTATGTGTTGGTAGCTAGTAGTGGTGGGTGTAATGTTGGTAGTTGTGGTAGTTGGGAGATGGTTCTGCTATAATGTTGGTAGTGGTAGTTGGCATGTAAATAGCTTTAGTTGTACCGTGCCAATCTCTCCCCCTGGAATGTTGGGTGCGATGTTGGTAGTTGTGGTGGTTGAGGATGGTGGTTGTGAATATAAGCAGTCACCACACTTTCACCACCATCCCCCCTACCCCCCTTCACCTCGACCCCCACCCTCACCCTCACCCCTTGAGAGAGAGAGAGAGAGAGAGAGAGAGAGAGAGAGAGAGAGCAAAGTAATAAATTCAAATAATCATCGGATATTCATAAATGCACTCTAGAGATGTACGTACTACATTTAAGGGGAGGTATTTAGTTTGTTCCCTACGTTTTCATCAAGCTTAAAATTACACCCCCTAGACCCCCTTTCAAGATAAATATGTACATTTTTCGGTAGAAAAATGTCCCGGCCGAAGGCCGATTCCTCTTAAGTTACAGGCTCGCTATCGCTCGCCAGGAAAAAATCGACACCTATATGGCACGAATGGTCTTCAAATTGACAGAAATGGGGCGAAAGCTATTAAAATCGCCAAATTAATGGGGCAAACGTCTTAAAATTTCAAAAGCAATGGGGCTAAACATGAGGGAGAAGGAAGTTCGAAAACAAATCCCTCAAGTGGAAACCTCCCCTTAAAGGTACATACATATACAGTAAATCCACTTGTGATGGTGTTATTACTGGGTATAGCAGTGATAATGGTGATGATAGTAGTGTTGGTGGTGGTAGTAACATTGGTGGGGATAGTATGTATGATTGTAGTTGTGGTTATGGTGGTTATGGTGATAAGAGTGGTGGTGTGAGTGATGATATTGGCTATGACTACAGTAGTAGTGGGGGATGTAATGGTAGTGATGTATATATTGAGGGTCGGCGGTAGTAGTAGTAGTAGTAGTAAAAAGTAGTAGTAGTAGTAGTAGTAGTTGTTTTAGTAGTAGTAAGTAGTGGTGGTGGTGGTGGTGGTGGTAGCAGTGGTGGTAGCAGTAATAGAATCGTCCACGATGATGAGTCTGAGTGCAAACCCCGGAATAGGAAGCAGTTGTTTTAGTAGTAGTAGTAGTAGTAGTAGTAGTGGTGGTGGTGGTGGTGGTGGTGGTGGTGGTGGTGGTAGCAGTAATAGAGTCGATGATGAGTCTGAGTGCAAACCCCGGAATAGGAAGCAGTTGTATGATTACATAGTCATGTGCATTGATGACTGTTCCGACCATTTATAGAGTCCAGAGAGGGGTGCACAGGCTGAGTGGTTAGAAAGAAATAGTAATAGAAGTAGTAGATATAATAGTAGTAGTGTGGATAGTGGATAGTATTAGTATTCCTGAGGCAGTACTGGGGAGAGTAAGGTATATGTGGTAAAGGAGAAAGTAGACATAGTTGGCAGAGGGACAATGACACCATAGTAGAAGATGGTGAGGGTGTTAGTAGTGATGGTGGTGGTGATATTAGTTGCGGTAGTGTGGGTAATTGTGGATATGGTATAAGATGGGGATGGTGGTAATAGTTGTGGTAGTGGTGGTAATTGTGGTGGTAATTGTGGATGGGATGGTGGTAATAGTTGTGGTAGTCAATTCAATTTTCAATTATTCTATATTTCGTAAAACATATACTGTACATTGCACACGTAAATGACTTACATATTGCAGAAAATACTATTTGCTTAAGATAATTAAACTAACATACTCCAAACATAAGCTAGGTCAGTTCATAGTTTTAAAAAACATACAGTATATAATTATACAAAATGAAAAATTTAAAATGGTCTTCCATCTGCTGCACAATTAATTTATGCTATTATTTTGATAATTATTACAATTTCATAACCATCAGTAGCAACAGCAGCAGCAAAGTAGTAATAGTAGTACAAATGGTAGTATTTCTCATACTCATACTGTATATATTTCCCATCTAAGTTATGGAAGCAATTTAAATCCACCTCCAATATAAAGTTAAAATACGTCATAATGAAGGTGAAGCTGAAAATAACTCCTGCCCCAATAGGCTATAACCTACATAAGAAGACATAAAACTCATCATTATGTCAAATCCAATGAAAGACCTTAGCAATGTAAAGATAACTAATAAAATATAATACTAATAAATCAAGGTTTAATATTGATACCAGAAGTCTACTAAAAATAAAGTAAAAAACACATAAAACATATTATTAACAAAAAAACAGCTTTAAACCAAACAAATCAATCGACTCACAAGAGCTAATAGCCATAATATACACATGGCCCACGTCTGTCATCGTGCCTTTGAACCCATTTTATTCTAGATGTCATAATATCTAGATTTTCTTCCAATACACTAACATTTTATAAGTACTTCGAAAGCGCTTGATATTGTGTTCCATAAATAATCCGTCCATAATAATAGGAATAATACACTTTAGCATAGGGCTACTTGATGCATAAGGAGTAACTGATTACACAGATCTGCTGTGATGTGACAATGATGGCACTTCACACATTCGTTTCAGTGCCTTTCTAAAAGTTGTTTCAAAAGTTTTAATTTTTTGAGAATAAAAAGTTGTAACATGATTTTATAAAGTAAGGCCATAGTCAGGTAAACAATACGAGTTAAAAATAAAGAGTAAAGTTTGTTTATCTGCGGATTTAAAAATCCTAAAAACACCAGTGAATTAATAATAATAATTGTTTTGTCTAGAATTGAAGTTAATCATATGAGCAAGGTACTTGAAACTTTGAACTACCTGCAGCGTCTCACCAGCAATCTCGACGGTTTGAGTAAGTTCATCAGTCTTAGTGTTCAATATCATGCATTATAATGTATTTCTATTGATGTTTAATGAGTGTAGATCAATGCCAGTTTTGTTTTTATCATACAGAACATTCATCTCCGAGACAGAGCTCGCAAGAAGCACCATGTCGTCCGTGTACGCCATGATATATTACATCTTGTATTACCAAAGTTACATCCAACATCAGTATTAAGGGAGCCCAGACGGTATTGTGCACCATAATTTACTGGTTCCACTCAATGGTTTAAGGGGGGATTCTTATTCAGGATTTATTTATTTATTATATATTTATAGTTTACCTGTTTCAACAGGTTAATAAACAATATATACGGAAACAACCTCACCAATGTGTTAACACATTGGTGAGGTTGTTTCCGTATATATTGTTTATTAACCTGTTGAAACAGGTAAACTATAAATATATAATAAATAAATAAATCCTGAATAAGAATCCCCCCTTAAGGAGGGGGTTTAGTTTGCTCTCTAAACCTCTATCAAACTTAAATAAACACCCACAAGACCCCCCTTCGATATAAATGTGTAAATTTTTCGGTAGAAAAATTTCCTGGCCGAAGGCCGATTCCTCTTCAAATACAGGCTCGCTATCGCTCGCCAGCAAAAAATCGACACCTAAATGGCACGAAAAGTTTTAATATTGGCAAACAAATGGGGAAAAAGGTCTGAAAATCGCAAAACTAATGGAGTGAATGTCTTGAAATCTCATAACTGATAGGGCCAAACATGAGGGAGGAGGCGAACTCGAAAAAACAACTGTACAGTAGAGTATATATAATAGAGTTAATGTAATAGCCAAAACAACTGTACAGTACAGTATATACAATAGAGTTAATGTAATAGCTAAAACAACAGTACAGTACAGTATATACAATAGAGTTAATGTAATAGCTAAAACAACTGTACAGTACAGTATATACAATAGAGTTAATGTAATAGCTAAAACAACTGTACAGTACAGTATATACAATAGACTTAATGTAATAGCTAAAAGGGAAAGGTTAGAGTAAACATGAAAATAATAGGAAAACTTGGTTGAATTATCAATATATTCCCTTTCCTCCTTTCTCTGGGGAATATTTGTATATAACATGATAAAGGTGTTTACAGTGCCGGAGAAAGTTGTATTGGCGATAATACTGATAAGCATTTCCTGAAACCAACACCATCGTCTATACTCTATTGTGTTCCAGCTGATGGTAAATTGAATCCCTTAGAAGCTGATTTCTCGATACTTAATGGAAATATATGAAAATACTATGGCTGTGTGTCGTATTAGTGCCAAGTTTTCTTAATTAACATCGTATTTCGCTACCTTATAGCTGAGTAACAAAGATAGAAACATGACAATTTATCCTCAGCTGGAAACAGATAGAGTATAGTGGTAGCCAGAATACCACACAATAAAGCACAGGGCGATAACACTGTGGCTACGATAAGCATTTCCTTAATTAAGGGGAGGTTTTTAGTTTGTTTCCTACTCCTCCAGCAATCTTAAAATTCCACCCCTTGACCCCCTTTCAAGATAAATTTGTACATTTTTCGGTAGAAAAAGGTCCCGGCCGAAGGCCGGTTACTCTTAAATTACAGGCTCGCTATCGCTCGCCAGGATAAATTTGACACCTAAATGGCATGAAAGGTCTTAAAATTGACAGAATGGAGCGGATATTCTTAAAATCACCAAACTAATGGGGCAAACGTCTTAAAATCTCAAAATCAATGGGGCTAGACATGAGGGAGAAAGGGGTAAAAAAAAAAAGTCCCTCAAGTGGAAATCTCCCCTTAAGGGGGGATGGTTGGTTTTTATGGGCCCCCTTCTCCCTCATGTTTAGCCCCATTAGTTTTGAGATTTCAAGACGTTCGTTCCATTACTTTGACGATTTTTAGACCTTTCACCCCATTTCTTTATCAATATTAGGAATTTTCGTGCCATTTAGGTGTTTTTTTTTTCCTGGCGAGCTATAGCGAGCCTGTAATTTTAGGAGGAATTGGCCTTTGGCTGGGACATTTTTCTACCGACAAATGTACACATTTATCTCGAAGGGGGGGTCTAGGGGCTGTTATTTTTTATTATGTTTTATTTTATTTGTGTTAAGCTTGATGGAGGTCAAGGGAGGAAACTAAACATAATCAAAAGATAAATAAGTAAGCGAATAAATACGCCCCTCCCCCCTTAATACGCCCCTCCCCCCTTAACCCACCATAATGGTCTAGTGTTAGCCAGAATACCATAACATAAGGCACAGTCGCGGGCGGCAATTCTTGGACAGTTTACAGAGGCACACTTTTGATATACCGGCAAACCATTTAGATCAACGGTGTGCGGCATGAATATATAATTACTGGGGTTCACTATAGTATGTTTATTTTCAGCTGATGATGGTAAATTGTCATGTCTTCAGCTCGATTACTCCGCTATTATGCTGGTTGTGTAGCGAAATGTGTTGTTTATCACGAAAACTTGGTTGGTTGGTGGAGAGAAAATAATAATTCATTCTGGTTCAAGAGTAGTTTATAGAGAGGCCTTCCCTAGGATTAACCCTCTCCGACATATAACGCGATTTTGAGCCTATTGGGGATACTTTAACCCTTGTCTGGCGGGGGTGGACTTAAGTCGGGCTAGAGAACATCTGCCTAAAGAGCGGGGACCGACTTAAGTCTGTGTGCAATTTTTGAGCAATAATGGCTCTGAGAGAGAGACGAGCGACGGGAGGAGCGTAGGTCGGCTCATGACCGCTCGGCACGGGTCCCGCGCGACTACTGACATCTACTCCACACACATCCACACCCACTGCCTCGCTACACAGGGAATTATGTAAGGAAATTACCGTATTTTAGGGATTTTGCACTCGTCTTGCGTGATCGTTGCAAGAGAACGCGTGGTCGTAGAAGGATTGTTCTGGCGTCATTGGAAAGGTCAATTATCGCCCTTTCAGGGATACATAATTGTATTACGCTCTGGCTGTTGTTTATGCATGAAAAAGAGCACGGAAACAAGGTCGTTTAGGGTAAAACCACCCGCTTGGCGGGTAGTAGAAGTTACTGACGGGCCCGCTCGTAAGGCGTTAAAGCCTTTGTTACCATCAGGGGTATTTAGAAACCTTTAGTTTAGTTACTTCAACCTCTGCAGTTGTCTTTGAGTTAGCTGTGGGTAGAAAACTAATTTTGGAGAGGTAATTATAAGAGTGAGAGAACTCTATTTCTTATTGCTAATCTGGCAACCTCTGCGTCATAAATGCGTGAAAGGGTTAAGCGCCCCATTAATTACTCCTTCCATTCACCTATGCATAACCTCCGATAGTGCAGTTGGAATGAATATACATGCTAAGATTGGTATGCAGGAGTCGAAACTGCATCATAAATCGTATGTTTGTGCATCATTCTTTAACCGTATTTGTGGCGCAATGCATAAGTGTGTTGATTTTCGGTGTGAGCGTCCTGGGTTCGAATCCCCGGACTGCCACATGTGTTTGTTAATTTCATTAATCGAGTTTAGGAGTAAAGTTGGTTGGTGGAGAGAACATAATAATTAACCCCTTCAGTACCGCGGTGACGTCCTTTCCATTATATTCTGGCAACTATTAGGCGATTTTATTCAGCTTAGGAAGGACGTCTACCCATTATTAAAAAAGGCTTAGACTATCTCCATTAATCCTTTTAGCTACCATATTCTGTTCCTAAGCTTGTAAATATTAATACGGGGACGCGATTTTCCATTACATTTTGGCTAACCTGAGGCGATTGTATTCAGATTTGGAAGTCCGTCTTAGAATTAAATGGGTAAAGTCTATCTCAATTATCCAACTGACCCTCACAGTTCCTTCCTAAGCTGAATCAAATAGTCTACTAACAGTCAGAGGAAATGGAAGAAAGACGTCCTCTAACCTTGAAAAGGTTAATATATCAGAGTTTGTTATTACGAGCAACAAAGTCCAGATGGTGTTAAAGGGGGATGGTTCACTTTTTGGGCGATTTTTGCATGTATTCATTATTTGTTCTAGTTTCCTCCCAAGACCTCCATCAAATTTAAAAAAACATCCATTAGATCCCCCTTCCAGATTAATTTGTAAATTTTTTGGTAGAGAGATGTCCCGGCCGAAGGCCGATTCTTCCAACATTACAGGCTCACTATCGTTCGCCAGGGAACAAATTGACACCTAAATAGCACGAAAGGTCTAAATATTGACGAAGAAATGGGGCGAAAAGTCTTAAAATCGCCAAAATAATGGGGCGGACGTCTTATAATCTCAAAACTAATGAGGCTAAACATGAGGGAGAAAGTGGTCCAGAAAACTGGCCAATCCCCCCTTAAATCCAACACAACTGCTTTACTCTACCCTTTTCCAAGTAAGTATAACCGACAACTCTTGAACATTAACCTCTATAACTCATAAACGACTTGAGTAATCCAGCTAACACTTCTACCATTTGGGAAGGGTCAGCCAGGGAATAGGTGTCGAAATTTACAGCCCATTTGCTCAAGTCCTTTTTTAAGTTACAGAGGCTAGAGTTCACAATGTCTGGCCTACTAATTTGAAACTGGGAATAGTGTTTGTTATGACGCATACTTGTACTTGTAATGGTGAAGCGACAATGACATACTGATAACAGGATGTGGTGGTGGTGGTGGTGGTATGGTGCAGGGTGACGCTCCTGGCATAGTAGTGTCGGAAGGGATTCTATAGTAGTAGTAGTAGTAGTAACATTTGACTTAGTTTTGGCATATGTTATTGCAGGCTGATGGCAATGTAAGTGTATATAATGGTGGTACTGATGGCATTTCAACACGTGCCCCTTGAAGGTGCCGCAGTACTGTATGTGGCAAAAGTGAAGTTAAGGTGACATAAAGTTGGTATGTGGTGATAGTGGCTTTAAGAGGGCACAGTAATGATGGAGGTGATGGTATGGGTGGTGACATAGTAGTGGTAGAGGTGATGGTAGTGGTGGTGGTGATGGTAGTAATGGTGACACAGTAGTGATGGTGGCACAGTAATGGTGGTGGTGGTGATGGTGGCACAATAGTGGTGGTGGTGATGGTAGTGGTGGAAGTGGCACAGTAGTGATGGGGGTGATATGGTAGTGGTGATGGTGGCACAGTGGTGTCAGGAATGAAGATGGCACAGTGGTATTGTGAGAGGCGGCAACACTGTAGGTCAGGTGGATCTGGCAACGAAAGGGTCAAGGGAGGTGAGGGAGGGGGTGGGGGAGGGAAGGACAGTAGGGGGGTGGGTTGGGGGGTGAGGGGTCAGGAAGGTGAACAAGTGAGCGCATCTCCACCCTCAGGCAGGACTCATCTTCCTCACGACTCACCCCCTCCCCCTCACTACCCTCACCCCTAACCCCCTCCCCTCCCCCCCTCATACCTGTTGGCTCCCTCTCTCTTTCTCACAGCCTCTTTCTTCCGAGTCTCTTCTTGCTCTGCCCTAGCTCACACGGACACATTCTTTGTTCTAATATACAGTATATACTGTATATATATATATATATATATATATATATATATATATATATATATATATATATATATAATATATATATATATATATTATATATATACATATATACAGTATATACAGTATATATATATATTCAGTATATACACAGTATATATATACAGTATAGATATTATATATGATGGCATATTACAAAGAATTTGTAATATTTGAATATTTCACTTCGAGCCTTTACCCTCTAGCGAAAATGTATTCAGCTTAGGAAGGACGCCACGCATAAATCAAGTTTTCATAACTAAATTCAACAGCACAACTTTTCTGTTTTTTCTTGGAACTAGTTTCAGTCGCAAAACAAAAGAGTTATTTCCTATCATTTCAATTCCCGTGAAAAACATTTCTTCCCCCTCTCCCTACCCCTTCCCCAACCATCTCCTATGATTTTACCTCCCACGGTGCATCTCTTTCTCTCCTACCTGCCCCCCTTCCCCCTCCCCCTCCACCCATCCCCCACTAGTGCCAACCTTCCCCCCCCCCCCTCCGTTGGGTTCTTGCATACATTTACCACTCGCTCAATCTCTTCTTCCCTCCATTTCTTACGCTTCGCTTTTGTTCGCCTCTCTCTCTCTCTCTCTCTCTCTCTCTCTCTCTCTCTCTCTCTCTCTCTCTCTCTCTCTCTCTCTCTCTCTCTCTCTCTCTCTCTCTCTCTCTCTCTCTCTCTCTCTCTCTCTTGTTATCATTCTACATCCGGGACAGCATGGTGTCTTTCTTTCCTATGTATCCATCACCTTTTCCTGTTTTTTTTATGGAATTGATTTGCATTCAATCTTAACACTTTACTGCCCTCCCCTCTACCCTTCCCCCCCCCCCCCTTCTCTCTCTCTCTCTCTCTCTCTCTCTCTCTCTCTCTCTCTCTCTCTCTCTCTCTGTCGATGTTGAAAATCATGATTTAGTGTCAACAAGCAGACCTACCCGGTTAATCCTGCTAGGCCATGTCTTCTGAGAAATTGTGAAGTTGGTCAATCAACCAATTATAAATGTGGTGGAGATGCACATTGGCGGCCTCTCCATCCGACTCCAACCCTAGGGGGATTCCGTGTGTGGACCTTCAGAGACCAGTTGGTTATATTCCAAGTAACACCCGATATAATCAGTTAACCCCTGCTGTACCGGTGACGTTGTGTTTATTTTATGCTAGCTACGTTTAGACGATTTGATGCAGTTTTAGAAGGATCTGTGGTAGTAAAAAGGGTTAAATGAGATAGTTTGAAGCCTTTTATTTGTTGCAGAAGCTTTTAAACTGAATAACATCGTCTAATAGTAGGCATATGCAAGTTAAGAGGACGGCATCGGTACAGAAAGGGTTAATATTTGTCAACCATTATACGAAGCTGTTCCTCTAGGTCTCCTCACTTGCAAATGTCCTGTACTCACCACCGTCTTCAACAGGCACGTTTCAGAGGCAGATTTTGTGCTTGACTCCTGGAATAAATGCCTTGAAATGAGGCATTGATGCTTATCGAGTTCATTCATAAGCCTATATTTGCTCAGTTTCTACTGGTTGGATTGTATATGATATTAATTGTACGAGTAATAAAAATGGTCCAGATCGAGCAGTCAATCAAACTAAAGAGATAAACAATGTCTAGCATCTGGTATCTGTGAACGCACCTATTTTGCTAGTCATTTACCCATATAGCCAAAGTTGGCACTCGTAGACTATACAAATAATTTACTTCCTATTATTTTCAGAGAATATCATCATGCCAATATGATTTTATGATAACACCAGCAGTAATTCATGATTCTGCTATGACTTAATACTGTTATGAAACGTTTTCCTACATCTATATAATATTTTAGATTGTCTGTGTGTGTGTGTGTGTGTGTGTGTTCTATATAGGCGGCCGCAATTTTGGACCTGGGGAGCTGAAACTTTGCATGTGGGTGTCAATTGACCTGGGTCAGGTCATAGAGGGGGCGAGGCCACGATCGGAGGTCGTTTCGAGGCCGAAATTGAAAAACAAAAAACAAAAAAAAATGGCCGTTTGGGGCAGAAGGAGGCCTCCGATCGAAAAGGTGTATGGAACGAAAGTTGTTCGCAGCCCCCCAAAATGGGGGTACGGATGAGGTCAGATCCAAAATCGGAGGTCATTTAGCGGCCGAAATCGAGGTCGCCGTTTAATGAGGCACAGGGAGGTCGAGGCCGGTGATTATGGTAGTAGTAGTATTGTGATGATTGTGGTAGTAGTGATTGATGATGGTGATTATGGTAGTAGTAGTGGTGGTAGTAGTGATGGTGATTATGGTGATTACTCGGGCAACGCCGGGTACCCCTGCTAGTCTTAACTATATAATAAGACAATAAACACACTTAAACATGTTTTAAAGATTCGTAACTTGGCAGTTTTGCATGCATGGATGTCGACAAAGTTATATGCTTCTAGTGGAAGAGTCCATTTATAACCACATAGGCTACACTGGCAATATTCAAGGATAAACAACAAAAATAATATCTTGTAGGGTGTGTTGATAGTGATTCTTCTTTGATTATACTGTACGTGATATAAATCGAAGAACACTGTGTATGTGTATATAGTATATTACAGTATACTGTATGTGTTTTTTTTTTTTTTTTTTTTTTTTTTTGCAAATCAGCGTTCAAATGTCAACAGTGTAGGATGAAAACAACAATTGTAATAACATTTCTACCGATACAGTAAGTACAGTATATCATCGCCAATGCTTGGATATCATATCTTCTTTTTGCTTGGCACAGTGAACTGTGGCCATGTAGGGCTCAAATAGACAGATCAACGCTTAGACAAACAGAAACTTCATTGTCTTATTACTATGGTCCTACCATGTCACCAATATCCCATACTCAATATAATATTCATGTAAAATCTTCCATCACCAAACAGAAAAATAATCCTAATCGAAATACAGTATTCATAATTTCCCACACTATTAAAGAACAAAAGCTGTTAGGAAAAGAAAAAGAGATACATAATCATATACGTGTTTATCTTAAAAACTGATTTAACTGTCTTGACAGCGTAATGCATAAGTGCGCAAAATTTCGGTGTGAGTATCCTAAGTTCGAGTCCTTGGATTGCCACATGTATTTGTTGATTTCATTAATTGAGTTTAGAAGTGAAGTTGGTTGGTGAAAAAATATAATTATATTCTAAGAATGGCCTTTGTAGTTAAATAGTTTGGGCAATTATTAACAGATCCATTACAGAAAGTGACGGTTTAGCGATTTCTTAATATTTCGTATGGTGGACGTATTCAACACTTTAAATACCAAGGCGTATTTTACCAAAAAATGTATCCAAAATTAAACGTATGTATTAAGCTTGTGAAGGGCGGCCCGGTGGGAAATAAGGGGTTGCTATCCAAGTTTTCACTCCCACAGTTACTACCTGCACTGAAAACAAATATCGCCTAATGGAAACCATAAATATAAGGGAACTTGCATAATCGTGTGAAAGGAGTTATATTATTATGTTATTGATTATGGGTAGTTGGTGTTATGTAAGTGTTGGTGTAAGGAAGTAGTGAAGGTTGGAGGAAGGGATGTCTTAAGAATTTCTGAGTAGCGCCACGTACTGATCTCTCTCTCTCTCTCTCTCTCTCTCTCTCTATATATATATATATATATATATATATATATATATATATATATATATATATATATATATATATATATATATATATATATATATATATATAAATATATATATCACACACTGTATATACAGTATATAGATAATATGCTGAATTATTTCATAATATGGGACAAAACTAATTTGTCTAAGTTAGTGCAGGTTCATGTCAATATTAATTATAAACTTGGTGTCCAGCTGAAGCTCAAAGTATACTTAACAAGTTATGTTTCTAAACATTACTAATTAGTTGACAAATATATTTATTTAAGGTAGATTGAGTGGTGATGATAATGGAATAATTTATATTATTGGTGGTAATAATGATGGTGGTGGTGATGCAGACGGAAAAGAAAGTTTTGAAGTTGATGGTGGCATTGGTGATGATGAAGGTAATAGTGGATATAGTGGTGACGATGGTGAGCACAGTAATGGTTGGGGTGCTATCATTCTTAACTGGCAAATGGTCTTGGTGGTAAAGGGGATGACTAAAGTGGTGGTGATGGCATGTGTTGGTGATGATAATGAGGATGGTAAAAAGGTTGGTACTGGTGATTACGGTATGTGTGGTGATAATACAGGTAGTATTGATGATGATGGTGTTACTGGTACCATTAGTTTTAGCCACAATAGTGATTGTCTTTAGCATGGGCTGAGTTATAGAGCTGGTCGTGATGGTGAAGGGTCAGCCAGGGAATACGTGTGGAAATTTACAGCCCATTTGCTATAGCCCTTTTTTGAGTGACAGGTTAGGGTTCACGATTTCTAGCCTACCTATTTTGAACAGGGTATAGTCTCAAACACACGAGCCAAAGGTTATGATGAAGTGGGTGAAGTGGGTGCTATGGTGGTGGTATTGGTGAAGGATTCGGTTCAGGGGCTGGTTTCTCTGGACCCCCTTCTCCCTCATGTTTGACCCATTTAGTTTTGAATTTTTAATACGTTCGCCCTATTAGTTTATGTGATTTTAAGGCCTTTGACTCCATATTTTTGTCAAATTTAAGGTCTTTTGTGCCATTTAAGTGTCGATATTTTGTTCTGGCAAATGATAGCGAGCCTGTCATTTACGAAGAACCGGCCTTCGGCTACGAATATTTGATCTCGAAGGGGGGTCTTATTTATTTGTATATATATATATATATGTAATTTTATTTATATATATATATATATATATATATACCGGGTATATATATATATATATATATATATATATATATATATATATATATATATATATATATATATATATATATACCGGTATATATATATATATAATTATATATATATATATTATATACCGGTATATATATATATAATTATATATATATATATATATATATATATATATATATATATATATATATATTTGTATAGCTTCATGTATATCTAGGGAGCAAACTAAAAACAAAATATATAAAAAAAATCTTAACCCCCTCTGTACGTCTTTTCTTTAATTTTAGCTATACTTTGACGATGTTATGCAGTTTATGAAGGATATGTGGTAGTAAAACGGTGAAGTGAGATAGTTCGAAGCCTGTCAATTGATATAGGCTCTTTTGAAGCTGAATAAAATCGTCTAATAATAGCCAGAGTACGATGAAAAGGACAACACCGGTAATGAAAGGCGTATGTAATTGATAAAAATTATAAGAACATAAGAACATAAGAAAATGGGAGTCTGCAGAAAGCCGATTGGCCTAAGCAAGGCAGATCCCTGTCCCACACAACCCCAATTACAAAGCCCAATTATAGGCTCAACACTCTAATACCCTGAGGATCATCTTACCAAAACGGTTAGAGATTAACGCAGGATTACGGGGGTCTGCAGAGCGCTGATTGGCCCAACCCTGCTGATCCCCCTTCACACCCAACCCTTCTCGTCCATATGCTTATCCAATTTTATCTTAAAGCTCCCTATCGTTTTTAATCCCACTATAGCACTTGGTAGTCCATTCCACCCATCTACAACTCTGTTACCAAACCAATATTTGCCTATATCTTTTCTGAAACGAAATTTATCTAATTTGAAACCATTGGTACGAGTTCTTTCGCTATCACTGAGCTTTAGTACATTTGTCATGTCCCCTTTGTTAATCCCACTAACCCACTTGAACACCTCTATCATATCCCCTCTAACTCTGCGTCTCTCTAACGAATGTAAACCTAATTTCTTCAACCTTTCTTTATACGGAAGATTTCTAATATTATGGATCATTTTTATCATTCTACGTTGTACTCTCTCCAATGAATCTATGTCCATTCTGTAATAAGGACACCAAAATTGAACAGCATAATCCATATGGGGTCTCACTAATGACGAGTAAAGTTTTAAGATAACATCAGCAGTTCTGTTACTCACACTCCTTGAGATGAACCCGATAATCCTGTTTGCCTTGTTTCGAACGCTTATACACTGTTGTCTAGGCTTAAAATCATTGCTAACAAACACACCTAGATCTTTCTCACAATTCGAGTTTTCTAATTCCACATTAGCTAGTTTATATTTAACATTTGTATGCATCTTCCTTATCTTTAATACCTTGCATTTGTCAATATTAAACTTCATCTGCCAATTTACTGACCATTCGTGTAAGGTATCTAGATCCCTTTGGAGGCACTCTATATCTCTATCTGAATCAATTGTTCTCCCCATTTTGGTATTGTCTGCAAATTTACTTATCCTACTAGTTATACCTAAATCAAGGTCATTTATGTATATAACAAACAACAGAGGACCTAATACAGATCCCTGGGGGACACCACTTTTGACTGCTCCCCATTCTGACTTCGTACCATTTATGCTGACTCTCTGCTTCCTACCAATTAGCCATGACCTAATCCATCCCAACAACGCCCCACCTATTCCATGCGCCTCAACCTTTCTCATCAATCTCTCATGGGGGACTCTGTCGAAAGCTTTACTGAAATCTAAATATATTATATCATATGACTTGTCATTATCTACTGCTCCATATACCTCTGAGAAAAAACTAAGCAAATTAGTAAGGCAAGAACGTCCCTGAATGAATCCATGCTGAGAAGAATTTATTAAATTAAATGTATCTAAGTGGTTTCTAATTTTACTAGCAATAATTGACTCTAGTAGCTTTCCTATGATTGATGTAAGACTAATGGGACGGTAATTGGATGCTATTGATTTGTCACCTTTTTTGAAGATCGGAATTACGTTTGCAAGCTTCCAAGCTTCTGGAACTATACCTGTCTCCAATGACTTGTTAAATAAAAAATTTAATGGGTAACTTAACTCATCCCTACATTCTTTTAATACTCTAGCATATACCTCATCAGGACCAGGCGATTTATGAGGTTTCAGTCTGTCAATTTCCTTAAGCACATCATTTCTACTTATAGTAACCGTACTTAACCTATTTTCTATACTATCGCTATATACCTTACGGACTTCTGGAAACTGTGCCAAATTTTCATTAGTGAAAACGGAAAGAAATTGACTATTTAATGTACTGCACATTTCTAAATCATTTTCTGTCATTTCTCCTATCGAAGTTTTAAGGGGACCAATTACATCTCTAACCTTGGATTTATATAGTTGGTAAAAAGCTTTAGGATTATTTTTTGAGTCATTGGCAACCTTAATTTCATAATTTCTTTTTTCTTTCCTAATATCCTTTTTTACCTGTCTTGATAGATTCTGATAGTAAGCAAGTAGGTGAATTTCGCCTTTTCTAATTTTTCTATATATTCCTCTCTTTTGTCCTAGAAGATCTAATAGTCTATTATTCATCCATTTGGGTTGGTTCTGTGTTGATCTAAATTTTCTTTTGGGGATGTATTTATTTTGTGCATTGAATACTGACTTGATAAAATTATCGTATGTATCTACCAAGGTTGACGTCTCTTCCTGACTTAAGATGACAGGTGCCTGAGAAGGGGTACACTCATTTGGACACCTGGATCGACTTATTTTTTTTACCATAGGGCCCGCTAATAGGGCTCTTCTTAACCCGCCATAATTGGCTTTTCTAAAGTCAGGTATTAATGTTGTATTCTCTCTGGTATTACCTTTCCATTGTATATTAAAATACACAGAATTGTGGTCACTATTTCCTAGGTGGTCCCCTATCTCTACATTATTTACCATATGTTCATTGTTACTGAAAACTAAATCGAGAATATTATTACCTCTAGTCGGCGTATCTATGAATTGAAATAAAAAACTATCTTGTACTACCTCTATAAACTCCTCAGAATCAGAGTCTCCTATTTGATGCTGCCAATCTATATTCGGAAAATTAAAATCCCCAATAATGCACACATTATGATGTTGATGATGATGATGATAAGGGTGTTAGTGTTGATGGTGGTGTTAGTGATGATGGTGGTGTTTGGTGGTAAGGTGTGAGGTCAAGGTAAAGGATAATTTCTTAGTAAGTCTCTTCCTTCTCTATCCCCCACCCCCAATCCCTCTCCTTATTATACCCTCTCCCACCTTCCCTCTCCCTCTCTGCTTCCCCCTCCCTCCCCCTCCCCACCATACCTTTCCTTCCTTTTCCTTCTCTACCCCCACCCCCTTCCCTCTCCTCTATCCCCCATCCACCTCCCTTCCCTCTCCTCCCGCCCCCTCACCATAACCATTCTTCCCTCTCCTTATATCCCTCCACCCACCTTCCCTCTCCCTCTCTGTCCCCCCACCATACTCTTCCTTACCCTCTCCCTCTCTGCCCCCCCCCACCATACCCATCCTTCCCTCTCCTCTATCCCCCCTCCCACCTTCCCTCTCCTTATATCCCCCCTCCCACCTTCCCTCTCCCTCTCTGTCCCCCCACCATACCCATCCATCCTTCCCTCTCCTTATATACCCCCTTCCACCTTCCCTCTCCCTCTCTGTCCCCCCACCATACCCTTCCTTCCCTCTCCTTATATCCACCTTCACTCTCCCTCTCTGGTCCCCCACCCTTCCCATCATTCCCTCTCCTTATATACCCCCCTCCACCTTCCCCCTCCCTCTCTGTCCCCCCACCATACACTTCCTTCCCTCTCCTTATATCCCCCTCCCACCTTCCCTCTCCGTCGCCCCACCATTTTTTTTTTTTTTTTTTTTTAAGAGACAATGAACGGAGGAAGGAAAAACACAGATAAAACAAAAAGGTCCATGTGCCTAAAGGCATCCTCCATTCATAAAATGTTTGTAACAACTTGATTTAAACATTTGTAGATTGTAAGTTTGTGGAAAGCAATTCGAGGGAAGTGAATTCCAAAGAGTAGTAGCTCTGGGGATAAATGAATTCTGATAAGCAGAAGTTCTGCATTGTGGAGGAGAAAGTGTAAATTCATGGGCGCTCTCAGCTGCCCTAGTTCTACGGGGAAAGATGTGGAGAGGCGGCACAATTGAAGCAAGTTCCTCGGAACAATTGCTGTGAAATATCTGTAGAATAATGCAAGGGATGCAACGTTTCTTCGTATGGATAATGTAGGAAGGTCCTGTGTGATTGCAGGGTTATTGATTAATCTAATTGCTTTATTTTGAATTTTGTCCAACTGCCTCAATACAACCACTCCACTTCCACCCCACAGAGGTGAACAGTAATCCATCTGAGAACGCACATGACTTTTATATATTACGGCCAACTGCTCATCAGTGAAGAATTCTCGAACTCTGTACAGGTCCCAGTTTTTTAGAGGCATTCTTAGCAATGCTTCTAACATAATGTGTCCAGCTCAAGTTAGTAGTTAATGTTACACCGAGAACGTCAATACTAGGGGAAGTGGGAATATTTATATCATTAAAAAATATATGGGAGCCAGTGAGATTCTGTCGGTTAGAAAATTGAATGTACTTGGTTTTCTGTGCATTAAAGGAAACTAGATTCTTTTGTCCCCATTCATTAATTCTAGAAAGGTCCTGGTTCAGAGAAATTGCAGTGTTTATTTTTGAATTTATAAGATCGGGTTGGGTGAAAGAATTGGTAAATGTGAAGGAACTGTGGAGTGTTGAGTCATCTGCATAGGAATGTATTGGATTATGAGTGGTAGATATGAGATCATTGATATGAATGAGGAACAGAGTTGGGCCCAAAACTGTTCCCTGGGGAACACCAGCATATATTGAGTGAAATTGAGAATAAAGGCCATCTACCATTACACATATTTTTCTGTTATGAAGATAAGAAGAAATTAGTGGAACTAATGATGCAAGGCCGTAGTGTGACATCTTCGACAATAAGGATTGATGCCAGACTCTATCAAATGCCTTTGATATATCCAGTGCTATTGTATGTGTTTCACCATGTTGGTCTGTAGCTTGGTTGATTTGATGCGTAAGAAGGCAAAGAATGTCTGCACATTGATCGACATCGTCTAAAACCATATTGCCTATCACTGATTAATTTATTATTCTCAAGATGCTTAATTATGTGATTATTTAATATAATTTCAAAGACTTTACCAAGAGTGGAAGTTATAGCTATTGGTCTGTAGTTAGATGGATCTGAAGAGGCACCTTTTTTAGGAACTGGATGGATGTTTGCTTCTTTCCAGGGTACTGGGAAGCATGAGGTATGAGTACACAGACGGAAAATTTTTGCCAATACAGGAGCGAGCACCAAGGAGCAATTCTTAAGTACTATTGGAGGAATTTCATCTGGACCAGGAGCCTTATCTACTGAGAGATTCTGCAAAATAGTTTTGACATGTCTGGTGTGGATCTTAAGTAAGGGAATTTCAGGCGAATTAAAATTAAGTACAGGAACATCTTGATTTATTTCATCTAAGGTTGAGTTGGTGGAGAAAATATCCGCAAGAAGGTTAGCTTTACCTCGTGGGTCACTTACAAGATTGCCAGTCGGAGATTTTAATGGTGGAATGGATGAAGCAGTAGTGAAGTTGGATTTGAATGAGTTAAGAGTAGACCAAAATACTTTGTTATCATTTGGATTATTTAGAAGTTTATTTGCCTGCTTGTGGAGAAAGTTTGATTTAGCTAGGTTTAATACAGTTTTGGCATGATTTCTGATGTTTCTAAAGTAATTAAAGGCTTCATGTGTTTTTGATCTTGTGTATGCATTGTAGGCTATTGCTTTTTGTTCAGTTACTCTAGCACAATTATGGTCAAACCATTTAGGTGAATTAGATCTTTTACTGTACTTTTGATGAGGAATAAAAGTTCCATTCCAATTTTTACAAAATCTTGTATGTGGCTCAAGGTGGAGTGTGCATCATTAGAAAAGAAAGAGGTCCAGGGAATATCAATAAAGAAACCTTGAAGACCCTCCCAGTCTGCCCTATCGTAATGCCATTTAGTCACCAAAACAGGTTCAGAGTGGGAAGGTGTGGTAGGTGATAGACAGGTGGCCTGTATCAGACAGTGATCAGAAGATCCAAGCGGGGACCTCACCGTAACATCATAATTTTCTGAATTGGTTGTTAAAATTAAGTCCAGTAGGTGGGAATTATGATTAGGATTATCTGGTACACGGGTGGGTTGGTTGACTAGTTGAGTGAGATTAAATGAGTCTGCAAATAGCTCACATTCAAGACCAGCATCATCAGTCCTGGCTGAATGAGTGAGCCATTCAACATTATGGACATTAAAATCACCCAACACAGTGATTTCAGAAGAAGCATTTAAGTTGAGGACACTGAGTTGTGAGGACAGAGAATCAAAAAGACTTTGCTCTGGAGGAGTATTTGGGGAACGGTAGATGCAACATATGTATTTAAATTTACCAGCAGAAATTAATTTGTATATAGAATAATCAAAATAGGGACACTTGAAACTAGTAACCTCCTCCAGGGCAATTTCAGATTTTGCGAAGCAACATACACCTCCTTTAGGTCTGAAATTTTGGAGCAGTTGATAACCTGGAAAATTAAATCTAGACGTGTCAGATGTGGATGTTACTTGAGTCTCTGTCAAAAAAAGGAGAGTAGGGGATTCTGCTTGAAGAAATTGGTGTACAGAATTGATGTTAGAGTGAAGTCCCCTTATATTACTAAAGAAAAAGCTGCACCGACGAGCAGGACGTTGCAATGCTCTTGACACAGTCGCATGATGATGACCGGGAGGGCCCTGTGTCAATGACCCAACCCTGCCGCGGGTGGATATCCGAGGGACCACCAGGTTTGCTCTTAACAATTGTACTACCATATTTATTAGGTAAGTGTATGGTGTTACATGTATGATATGTAGTGGGAAGAGTAGTGTTTTATGGATAGAGGATAGCGATGTAGGGCAATGTCGTGAAGTTGGATGTGTATGTTATATAAAGAGGGTTTTCCTGATACCCCTGATGTGTGTATATCCCCCCTCCCACCTTCCCTCTTCCTCTCTGTCCCCCCACCATACCCCTTATCCTATATCCCCCCTCCCACCTTCCCTCTCCCTCTCTGTCCTCCCACCATACCCTTCCTTCCCTCTCCTTATATATCCCCTCCCACCTTCCCTCTCCCTCCCTGTCCCCCCACCATACCCTTCCTTCCCTCTCCTTATATCCCCCTCCCGCCTTCCCTCTCCCTCTCTGCCCCCCACCATACCCTTCCTTCCCTCTCCTTATTATACCCTCTCCCACTTTCCCTCTCCCTCCCTGCCCCCACCATACCCTTCCTTCCCTCCCCCTCCCTGTCCCCCCACCATACCCTTCCTTCCCTCTCCTTATATACCCCTTCCCACCTTCCCTCTCCCTCTCTGTCCCCCAACCATACCCATCCTTCCCCCTCCTTATATCCCCCTCCCACCTTCCCTCTTCCTCTCTGTCCCCCCACCATACCCATCCTTCCCTCTCCTTATATCCCCCCTCCCACCTTCCCTCTCCCTCTCTGTCCTCCCACCATACCCATCCTTCCCTCTCCTTATATCCCCCCTCCATTCCCTCTCCCTCTCTGTCCCCCCACCATGCCCATCCTTCCCTCTCCTTATATCCCTCCACCCACCTTCCCTCTCCCTCTATGTCCCCCCACCATACCCTTCCTTCCCTCTCCTTATATCCCTCCACCCACCTTCCTTCTCCCTCTCTGCTACGACTCAAAGCCAAAAAGTTAATTAAGCAAAGTAAAAAGACCCTGGAGTTACATGTTGCTAATCAAAGTAAAACAAACCCGAAAGAATTCTATAGTTATATCAGAAAGAAAAAAGTAGTTACTTCAACTGTTGGTCCAACAGTTGAAGTAACTACTTCTAGTAACTACTACTAGTCGATGAAAATGGAGAATACACCAAAGACCAAGTACAAATGAGTAATGCCCTCAATACCTTCTTTGCATCAGTTTTTACAACCGAAGACCTCAGTGATATCCCTACACCATCGCCGATTCAGATTGATAATTCAGATGTTCTAAGCAATATCACCGTTACAGAGAGAGAAGTATTGAATTGTTTAGATAAACTCAAGGTAAATAAAACGCCTGGACCTGATACAATCTCGCCTAGAGTTCTAAAGGAAGCTAAGGATGAGCTCTCCAAACCACTGACATTGCTATGCAATGAATCCTTGCAGTCTGGGACTATGCCTGATCAGTGGAAGCTAGCTAACGTAACACCGATATTCAAAAAAGGCAGCAAATCCCTACTCAGTAACTATCGTCCAATTAACTTAACCTAAATTGTATGTAAAATGCTAGAAAAGGTCATAAGAGACTCGTAAATCACTTAGAGGCAAATAACTTACTTAAAGATACTCAACACGGCTTTCGTAAAAAGCGTTCCTGTTTAACAAACCTCTTAGACTTCTTCCACGATATCCTCAACCTCTACGATGAGATTAAAGCTGTAGATATTATATACCTTGATTTTCAAAAGGCCTTTGACAAAGTTCCCCACAAACGCTTACTGCTAAAACTAAAAGCGCATGGAATACAAGACGGTGTGTTGAAATGGATAGAAAATTGGCTCAGCGACAGAAAGCAAAGAGTAGTCATAAACGGTAAGGCATCTAAATGGACCAATGTAAGTAGCGGGGTACCCCAGGGATCGGTTCTAGGACCAATTATCTTTCTAATTTACATCAACAACATAGATGAGGATCTCACCTGTACAATCTCAAAATTTGCTGACGATACAAAAATTGCAAATAGCGTACTCTCAAAAGAACAAGTTGACGATATGCAACACAATCTAGATAAATTGTCATGTTGGGCCCAAATTTGGCAAATGAGTTTCAATGCGGATAAATGTAAAGTACTACATATCGGATACCTAAATGAGAAAGCAAACTATTCGATGAATGGCACTCAGCTTAAGAATGTAAACAGAGAAACCGATCTGGGAGTAACAATATCGAGTAACCTAAAACCGAGTCAACAATGTTCAAAAGTTGTTAAGAAGGCAAACAAAATAATTGGCTTTATAGGCAGGTCATTTGAGCATAAATCCAAAGAAGTTATCCTAACCCTTTACAATTCCTTAGTCCGCCCTCTTCTGGAATACTGCGTTCAATCCTGGTGCCCTTATTACCAAAAAGATATAAACAAGCTAGAACGAGTTCAACGTAGAGTTACCAAAATGATACCTAGCCTAAAGAACAAACCATACGAAGAGCGTCTTAGAGAATTAAATCTATTTCCTTTAACCCAGCGCAGATTAAGAGGTGACTTAATTCAAGTGTTCAAAATCATCAAAGGCATCGACAATATGAACTGTAGTAAGTACTTCACTATCGACCAATCTAATTACACGCGGGGAAACGGTTGCAAAATTATTGGTAAATCTTTTAATTCACACGAATCTAAGAATTTCTTCTTCAATCGAGTTGTCAACTTGTGGAATGGGCTTCCCCGAGACGTTATAGACTGCAGCACCGTTGATTCATTTAAACTCCGCTTAGACAAATATCTCGCATCAAACCCGCGACTGACTGCGTTTGTAAATGAATAACTTTATTTTATCCCCTCCTCAGTTACTAACCCATCTGTCCCCTACTAACTTCCTAATCCTGCCACAAACATTAGTTCCAGGGCAGTAGTTCCCTTTCCAATGTTCCCTTACCCACTCTAAACCACTGTTTGGACACTTGATCCTCAGTGTTTTGGAGGACAAGCAGCCTAGAAGGGTCACTAGATCTGTTGTTGCTTGATTTCCTTTGTACTCCTTTGTAGTCCCCCCACCATATCCATCCTTCCCTCTCCTTATATCCCCCCTTCCACCTTCCCTCTCCCTCTCTGTCCCCCCACCATACCCATCCTTCCCTCTCCTTATATCCCTCCACCCACCTTCCCTCTCCCTCTCTGTCCCCCGACCATACCCTTCCTTCCCTCTCCTTATATCCCTCCACCCACCTTCCTTCTCCCTCTCTGTCCCCCCACCATACCCTTCCTTCCCTCTCCTCTATCCTCCCTCCCACATTCCCTCTCCCTCCCTGCCCCCCACCATACCCTTCCTTCCCTCTCCTCTATCCTCCCTCCCACCTTCCCTCTCCCTCCCTGCCCCCCACCATACCCTTCCTTCCCTCTCCTCTATCCCACCTCCCACCTTCCCTCCCTCTCTGCCCCACCCTACCCTTCCTTCCTTCCTCTCCTTATATACCCCCTCCCACCTTCCCCTCTCTCTCCCTGCCCCCCACCATGCCCTCCCTTCCCTCTACTTATATACCCCCTCCCACCTTCCCTCTCTCTCCCTGCCCCCCACCATACCCTTCCTTCCCTCTCCTTATATCCCCCTCCCACCTTACCTCTCTCTCCCTGGCCCCACCATACCCTTCCTTCCCTCTCCTTATATCCCCCTCCCACCTTCCCTCTCCCTCCCTGCCCCCACCATATCCTTCCATCCCTCTCCCTCTTTGCCCCCCACCATACCTTTCCTCCCCTCTCCTTATATACCCCCTCCCACCTTCCCTCTCCCTCGCTGCCCCCCACCATACCCTTCCTTCCCTCTCCTCTGTCCCCCATCCACCTTCCCTCTCCCTCTCTGTCCTTCCACGCCTCCTCTCCCTCTCCCCCTCTCCTCTCACCTTCTGTAAAACCCCTCTTCCTTCCCTCTATACCCTTCCTCCCTCCCACCCCCTTCTCTCTCACACACGTCTATCCCCTAACCCTCCCCTTCTTCTCTCAATCTTCTCTCCCTCTCCATATATACACCCTCTCACCTTCTGTACATCCTCCCCTTCCTCCCCCCCCCCCCCCCCACCGCTCCCCCTAAATTCTCCTTCGAAGGCCAGAAACACCCACCCAACCCCAACCTCGGGATTTCCTCACACACACACACACACACACACACAGACACACAGGGCATAGACAAATTCAATTATATAACAACAAAATTATAACTTTTGAACAAAAAAAACTAATGTCCCACAATGTATTCTAAAACATTGTCATATTATAGACTATTAAGTGGAGTATTGTCAAACTATTTCAATTAATATAACAATATTGGTGATGTGCTTGTTCCCACGTGCAAATTGAAATTAAATTTATTATGGCTTACCCAATCCTATAGGTAATAGTGAGCTTTGACTATTATGAGCTAAGAATTTCTCTACCTTCTAAATTAACTTCAGTTAGATCAGTATGATACATTTTCTTGTTATACATTGGAAAGGCTCCTGCTTAGCTGTAAGTAAGATATTGTTTAACTCTTGGCTCATGAAAAGCATGGTTCTAGGTTAGCTAGGCCTGTGCTATAAGGAAGGATATAATAACTCTTAACTTTTGAAAGTTAATGTTCTTCATAATACATATGATCACGATGACGGGCTCTAGCAGTTTTATATAATTTATAAATTTGGGCTTTATATCAACTAACCTTCTACTTATGTATCAAGGCCTGCATAAAGATCCGATCTAAGACCACTCTTAAGTGTAAGTAGGTTCAAATGGCAGATTCCAACTTGCATTAGACGACTACGAGTGTAGATCCCAATAACCTAGGATATTTTGAGCATCTGTATTACTGATCCTCTCAGCAGATGGCTTCATTCAATAAATGACCATTAACATGAGCCTGATATGCTAAGGCCTATCATCCCTTGCTGAAGTAAAAGGGGCTTGGCTTGGTTGATATGTGTGATGGAATCTGGTATCTGTGGCATTTCTCGAGAAATACTTACAGCCGGGGGTGCGGCCACAGTCCATGGGCTAGCTGCAAAACTGGCTCTGTCATTCTTATCTGGAAAGAAAATGGGAATCAACCGGACTGTAACAACTACTGTAATGTGGTTTGTCACTGCTCAGTGTGTCAGGTAAGATATTTGCGTAAATTCTACTAATGAACAGTGTCTGCATGAGCAGTCTCATTGCACTGCCAAGAAGTCAGCAATTGACTAAATGGTAGCAGTCAAGGTTCCTATGAAACTCCATCCATGTTTTTTGGATCTGGTTGCAGCCTTTACCAATCTCATAAAGACTTTTATTTAGTGCATTGTGAGACTCTGAGGCAATTTCCAAAGCAGAAAGTGCAGTGGACAAACAACCTCAAACCTCATTGTGTTCAAACGCTATCAAATTTCAACACTTGCATGAACTGGTTACTGGGCCGGACAGTCAGACAATGTCACTATGGAGTATCTGTTGGCAATATCATGATCACTGATCATAATTCTCTAAATTAATGCTGTGATGCTGTACTGCTGGAGTTTCTCATACTGGCTCTTCAGGCATTGGACAAGGAGTTGGTCTAAAGGTCTCTTGAACAAATAGAAATGTTCAAGCATTTGGTGACTTATTGAATGCAGCAGTGCAATATGTTCATGCACTCGGCAAGGACATCATCAGGGTCTTTGATAGATTCGCTTAATTTGATAGTGAGATCCATAATAGTGGTGGATTACAGCACAATATAAATTATCGACTTTACCTAACATATGAGGTTAATGGGTTTTCTCATCAAAAGGATATGGTGTTGTCATTATCTATGCCAGAAGGAAAAAGTTGCAATTCTTCAAGACACTGGTAATCCTTGCCTTGTTAACAAACATGAATTCCTTTGATTCCAAATATATTTGCAGGATAATGGATTATTACTGGTATGACTACATAATTATTAAGTCTGTTTTTTCTTTACGAAATTGATTTGAGACATATTGATTGTTTGGTGAGTAAATAGTAACTTGGATGTGCATGTGGTAAGAATCCCTGGAGTTGACCCCGGTCTTTCTGGGTGACAACACTAATAGGGAACCGGATAGCATTGTCTGCTTTTCTCTCATAAACACCCAATAGTAATCAATTTCCATCCAGTGAGCCGAAATTTATAAATCGAAGTCATCAAAAAATCACTCCTTTCTAAAGCCTATTCATTAATGTTACAGAAATATTACTCTCAAATTCTATTCAGTACATTGTCCAATATACAAAGTATATTATGATGAATACAAAAACAAATGTTAGGCCTACAGAGACATTTGGCAAGGATCCGAGAAGTAGGACTACTTCTCTGATCCTTGCCAAATGTCTCTGTAGGCGGCAGGCCTAACATATTATTGCCAAATGTCTCTGTAGGCGGCAGGCCTAACATATTATGCCAAATGTCTCTGTAGGCGGCAGGCCTAACATATTATTGCCAAATGTCTCTGTAGGCGGCAGGCCTAACATATTATTGCCAAATGTCTCTGTAGGCGGCAGGCCTAACATATTATTTTTTATTCATCATATATAATTACTTTGTATATTGAACAATGTACTGAATAGAATTTGAGAGTTTTATTTCTGTAACATTAATGAATATAGAAAGGAGTGATATTTTGATGACTCGAAATTTCAACTCGCTGGATGGAAACTGATTACTATTGGGTGTTCGTGAGAGAGTAGCAGACAATGCTATCCATTCCCCCATTGGAGCAGACCAAATGCCAGATAAAATTACTCATCACTGGGGCAAGCAGATCAGTCACGTTAAGAGTTACTTGGGATGGGAGGGATTACGGCCTGAAGCCTTTAACCCCTTCTGTACCGGGACGTCTTTTGTACCGTATCCTTGCTACTATTAGACGATTGTATTCAGTTTAAAAAGGGCCTCCAACAGTTAACTGACTTCGAACTAACTCACTGAACCATTTTTACCAACACAGATCCTTAATAAACTTCACAAAGTAATCTAAATACAGCTAGAACAAACTTTAAAAGACATTGCCGGTACAGAAGGGGTTAACTGGAGAAATACCTGGTAGTGAAGGTAGAAGGGGAGTGCAGGGGGTCACCGGCTGTTTTTATCTTTCTCTCCTTTTCTCTCTTTCCCTGGCTTGTATCCATTCGTCCCCATTCAGCCAACTGTTTTAAGACGTTGATCCCCATCCAGGTGTCGATATCTTCCTGGCGAGCGATAGCGAGCCAGTATTGTATGGAGAAATCCGGCTTTTCCGGAGACATTTTTCTATCGAAAAATGTACAAATTTAGCTTGCTGTCAAAAAAAATTATATGTATGCTGGCTCGCTACCGCTCGCCAGGAAAATATTGACACCTGGATAGGGGTAAACGTCTTAAAACAGTAGGCTGAAAGGGGCCGAATGGATAAAAGCCAAAGAGAGAGGGAGAGAAAGATAAACAAAAAAGCGAGGTGGGCCCCCTTAATGACATGGGCCCCAGTTGATTGATTGATGCTGCGCAGAAGAAATGCCTCTCTTTTTCTAAGAGCCAATTAACGAATGACACAGATATCAAGGAAAATATAATGAATAATATACATACTAGCAACACACGCCACTGCTGCCAGGCCAAAGGTTAATTAATCTATGGAGATAATGGGGGAAAATAAAAAAATCGTCTGCTATTTTTCCCGCCTTTGGTTCGCACCGAACCTAAATTTGTTGCCATCGAGTGAATTGCTTTTTAAAATCGCAGTCATCAAAATATCACTCGATTTCTATAGTCATGAATGTTACAGATATATTACTCTCAAATTCTATTCAGTACATTGTCCAATATACAAAGTATTTATGATAAATAAACACGATTCTATTACGCTTACACAAACACATGGTAAGCCCCCTAAATGTAGTCCTGTTAATATGTCAATAGATAGGTATCCATGTCCTAAAAATTATAATAATATGTATACAAACTGGAGATGAACGTATAAAATAATCGGCATTAGCCACTTTACTGGAAATTATATTATACAATTATAAACTAGTTTCTGAAATGGCACGAGCATCATAAATTGATGCCAGTATTCGCTAGCCATAATTCTCATTAAACCAAACTACTCGAGCAGTCAACATCTGTTCCCCACTTGACTTACTTTGTTAAATTTGACATTTGTTGTGCATCTATGTGTACACTAGCAGTAATGGTGGTAGATATTTGTTTCCCATCGATGGAAATCTTAATATAATGTGGATTATAGCCTTAACCCTTGTCTAGTGGGGTGTTTTGGGTTATTTTGGGCATATTCAGGCCCTTCTGAATGATCAATCAAGTATCTGCATGAAAAGAAATGTATTCAGCAAAAAACTAGGCGCTAAAAGCTTCAAAATGAGACCAGAACGAGCTACGTAGCACTCGTGGTTCTCATGCAGTGGTGCCACCAACATGGGAGATTAGCGTATAGCGGCATATTTTTTCCCACTACGCTCACTACTGGTAACACTGCCGGCCTCTCGAGAACAGAGGGAGCGTGAGTCAGTGGGTGGCGGTAAGCCCTGGGTGTCGGACGTGTGGCCTGCTGTGCTCCCGGCCACTTGCACTCGATTTGCACTCGATTTTAACCCTTTAAAAGCCTTAATAATGCTCCTAACTTGCTGCAAATTGGTGCACGACTTAAGTCGAGCGCCGCTCTTTAAGGTTTAATAAAGGTAAAATGCTCAGTTAAATGGTGTGCGTGCGTGTGTGTGTATTACAAGGTTGCCAACGCATATCCACTCCCAACTCGCCCAAAAGTAGCCCAATCACCTAATATCGCACAACACAAAGTTTCAGCTATTTTAATCCTATCACACATTTTCTTATATGTTTATCTTTAACAGCCATGCATGCATGATACTATGAGTTCCCCATATATAACTAGGCCTAGTCCCATATACAGTATATGAGTAGTACGTGTCACATCATCTAAACATTAATGAAATAACCTCATACATGATTATCACAATCATGCACTCATCAAATTTGCATCCATGTCCCAATCCCCCCTCACAAGCAATCACTTGATTATTCAGTCACCGCCACATAGGTTACCATACATGTATAGTACAACCAACTGAAAGCCATGATGAACGTTTGTATGAAATGTAGCCTAGCTACTCGACACTCGATAGGCTATCTTGACACCTCTACAACTTGAATAAATAATATATAGAACCAGCCCAATTCTGCTTTCCTCAATTTTAGTTAGGATAGTAGGCCTACTTCAGAGGCTATCAACCCCATCACGCCGTAAATCAAGAATATCGTTAGGAATGGAGCCCCTTTTCGAGAAATGTACGTCCTTCCTTCAATCTCTCAAATCTACGCTCCCAAACTAGCCCAATGGTGCGAACAAAAGAAGACAATGGCAACACTGTATATGTTTATCACGCCGTGGTCAGCTGGTCACCGAAACCCTCGACCTTGAAAGGGCAGTGTTTTCAGTCTTTTATGTCATCATCTTTTTCGAATTTCCTGCATCTCCACGTATGTAATTTGCTGCCACTGTGTTCAATGACATTCTGATACACATTGACTGATTTCCTGTCACTGGTATAATAAGAAATATAGCCGTTAACCTATTTATCTGCCCGATTTGAGTGGATTATTAAATTGGTAACCTATAAGCGCATGGGAGCTTGAGTTGTAGTCTGCGCATGCGTAGACATTCAACCGCCAAATGCTTCAACCTAAAGAATATAATACCATTTGTTCAGCCAATATCTACTGAAACACGTATTTGTTAGTAACTAAAAAGGAAGTAAATACAATACTTCAATGAGTATTACACATTTCGCCCAGCCTATTACACCACATTAGATGAAACTAAATTTCTAGGTCAGGAAGCTGATATTTATGTATCAAATTATGTTAATTATTATATATTCACTGCATTAACGAGTATATAACCATCATATTATGAATCTAGTAAAAATATACTACACAACTATGTGTCATAGATAAGTTGCGAACTGTATTAAACCTCTTAAATCACGAAAACCCTCAAAATACCTCAATGGTGCATCACACACGATAGTCATTTGAATAAGACCCCCAGCGCCATCTGGATTTTTAGTACAGTTTTCTCTCATTGGACAGGTGGCGGAATCCTGGTCATTCAGACAGACTGGAGCCGGATAAAGAAACCTACAGCCTACTGTATGTACGGTCAGTGCCATATTGTTTACCAGGGCCAGGTGTCCAGCTATACTGTGTTTACTGTCAGCGCCATATTGTTACCTAAAGAAACCTACAACCTACTGTATGTACGGTCAGCGCCATATTGTTTACCAGAGCCAGGTGTCCAGCTATATCTGCCAACTTCATAATCTGTGGCTAAATGTTCCACGCACACGCACATCAAGTTAAGAGGGCCCACCTCGTGATTTTTATCTCTTTCTCCCTCTCTCTCTGGGTTGTATCCATTCGGCCGCATTCAGCCTACTGTTTTAAGAAGTTTATCCCTATTCGGGTGTCTATTTAATCCAGGCGAGCGGTAGCGAGCCAGTATATTGTAAAAAATGTTGACAGCAGGCTAAATTTGTACATTTTTCGATAGAAAAATGTCTCCGGTGAAACAGGATTTCTCCATCGACACCTGGATGGGGATAAACGTCTTAAAACAGTTGGCTGAACGGGACCGAATGGATATAGGCCAGAGAGAGAAAGAAAAGGAGAGAAAATGAGCAGGTCACCCCCCCTTAACTCCTTGCGACATATATGACGCGATAGCGTCATATGGAACTTATGACCAAAAACTCATATGACACGATCGCGTCATATGGACTTATCTACATGCCTCTCCAATAAGTTTATGACGCGATTGTGCGTCATATGAGCTCAGTAAGTCCGGTAAGTTAGATGAAGATCTGTCGGTTGGTGGCAACCCCAGGTTCCTCCGACAATTCTAACGGTCAGCAGTGTGGTTTTGACAGTTGTGTGGTGCAGTGGCAATGATACCGGGTGCCCGCCTCCGTGGACTTACTGGAACATAATATGTCTGAAGGAGTTTTAAGCATGTACAGGGACACTGGAATAATTGAACACTTACTTATAACACAATCTACACATAGCCTAATAAGCGTTTCAATCGTTTCCATGTCTAAGTTAGCACACATAAATGATTAAGGGGGGATGGGCTGGTTTTTCTAGCCCCCTTCTCCCTCGTGTTTAGCCCCATTGGTTTTTAGATTTTAAGACGTTCGGCCCATTAGTTTGGCGATTTTAAGACTTTACACCCCATTTCTTTGTCAATATTAAGACCTTCCGTGCCATTTAGGTGTCGATGTTTTCCTGGTGAGCGATAGCGAACCTGTAATTTTAAGAGAAACCGGCCTTTGGCCGGGACATTTTTCTCCCTAAAAATTTACAATTTTACCTTGAAGGGGGGGGGTCTAGGGGATGTTTTTCTAAGTTTGAGGGATGTCTAGCGAGGAAACTAAGAATGTATGCATTAATGAATTTATAGGCCAAAAAAGCAGTCAGTGTCCCCTTAAAAGAGTGTATGAGAGTGAGGTGGAAGGGCAAGCAGAGACAGAGTGATTCATTCGTGGCCACCACCTCGGGGTTCAAGGCAGATGGCAATTGTTATATGCATTGATTATTATTATTATTATTATTATTATTATTATTAATTATTATTATTATTATTATTATTATTATTATTATTAATTATTATTATGTTTGTATTTTGTTTATGTTTGTGTTTTTGTATTATATGATGTAATGACAGTGAGAGGGTTAATAAGGAGTCCGTCAAGATGTAATGACAGTGAGAGGGTTAATAAGGAGTCCGTCAAGATGTAATGCCAGTGAGAGGGTTAATAAGGAGTCCGTCAAGATGTAATGACAGTGAGAGGGTTAATAAGGAGTCCGTCAAGATGTAATGCCAGTGAGAGGGTTAATAAGGAGTCCGTCAAGATGTAATGACAGTGAGAGGGTTATAAGAGTCCGTCAAGATGTAATGACAGTGAGAGGGTTAATAAGGAGTCCGTCAAGATGTAATGACAGTGAGAGGGTTAATAAGGAGTCCGTCAAGATGTAATGACAGTGAGAGGGTTAATAAGGAGTCCGTCAAGACACAGCTGTTGTAGTTGGAATGTGACGGAGATGGACAGTGGCAGTAGCCTATGTATAATATGTATTTTCCTTTCTTTCCAACAGACGGTAAATTGCCATGTCCCCATCTTGATCACATAGAAAAAATCGACACCTAAATGGCACGATAGGTCTTAAAATGTATAATGAAATAGGACGAAAGGTCTTAAAATCGCCAAACAAATGGGCCGAACGTCTAAAAATCTAAAACATAATGGGAATAAACAGGAGGGAGAAAGGGGACTAGAAAAACGACCGCCTCCCCTTAATCAATCTCTCACTCACCATACACTCCACATGAACGAACCACATCAGGCTGTTCTTATTCCCACTCTCCAGTAGATCCACTACCACACCACAAAGCTCATGTACAGTCGTGCTAATAAGTGATGTCTCGGCACCAAGTATGTTTTGATCAATAATTGGTATCGGCAATATCTAAGCTTCATTTCTTCATATCGAGTGAAATATACAAACATGTTCCTACACTTACCCACCCTATTTGTGGTATACTATCAATGGAAGTTAAATATTTCTAAGCTATAACAATTCAAACAAAATCAATCTAAATCAAATTACTCCATATCTAAATTGAATTCAATCTGAAACAAGCTAATTTATATCCAAAGGTCTCACATAAATCATATATAAAGTAAGGTTATAAGAGTTAATATTATCCAGGAATTAACTCACCAATAGTTCCACGTGGCTACGAGACAAAGGAGAACCTTTACCCAATATGGCGGACAATGGGGAAACGAGACTTCGGCCCTGAGGCTCGAATCAAGTGAAAGAAAGAATCAAATTATTAAATGGGAATGGACATGGATACTATGCTTATCTGTCAGTCAGTCATGGCGTCGATGAGAGCGTCGTGATGGTATAGATGTATGTATTGCTGTCAGTGTATTGTGATTAGGGGCACAAAAGCTCGATCAACTGAAGGCGGAAATTTTATGTTAACTGGTTGGTGGTCGTGGAGGCTCTGAGCTCTCTTCCTCAGAGTCACACCTTGCTGCCTTGGCAAACGCCAGGGCCCAAATTATCGTACCGATTCTATCTTGCTCAATACGATAAATTATATTAACATATACGATAAATTCATATATACTACATAAGACCATGTCAATATTGCTTAATAGCATATTAGGCCTTTTATAATATTAACTTACTTACAATCTTATAATATACGATCTACTCGTCCTACGCCGTGCAGCGGGAACGACCGTGACGTCACAGAGACGTACGGTAACACAAAAAGTGACGTACTCTATCGTATTTACACGATACACTCCCCCCACAAAAAATACCTGAACCCCACCTTAAACTTAAAGTTGCCCAGAGGCTATCTTCTGACGCCACATGTCGACGGCGCCAGCAGCAGCACGTCCGGGAAGCGTCTGGGAAGCGTCCCGGTCCGAGATTGATCACCATCAGTAAGAGGTGAGTCGTTACCTTGAGAATCCTCGGACCCAACAATAACAGGTGGAGTCTCTGATTGTAAAGTGGAATCGAGCTCCAAAGCGTACAAACGTGCGATAGGACGAACAGTAGTACCAGTGGCTGTCTTCAATAGCGCCACCCGCTCTACAGAGTCTTCTCCCTTGTATACCTCCAACACGCGGCCCAATTTCCAGTACAAACGAGGACTCTCTTCTTTAATTAAAACTACTTCACCAACAGTAGGTGCCGTCGGTCTACCAGAGGGTGTAACACTCCTTTCCCTCAATGCTAGCAGATATTCACTAATCCACTTTTTTCTAAAATCTTCGATTACCCTCGATAAATACTGGTATCGCTTAGACATCGCTGCTTCAGAGTACAACGAGGGATCCTCTAATTCTACTATGGATTGGAAATCAGATGGAAACGTAGTCAATGGTTTACCATATAGCAAGTGAGCTGGCGTTAATGGTAGTGGTTCTTGCAGGTCAGTGTACACATATGTGAGCGGACGATCATTCACGACTGCCTCTATCTCTGTGAGGACTGTCGTCAACTCACTCTTCTTTAATAGAGCACGTCCTATTACCGCTCTGAGTCCTGACTTTACTATGCCCACACACCGTTCCCACATCCCACCAAACCAAGGTGCCTTAACTGGGATGAACCTCCATTCACACTTTCTCTCTCCCATAAAAGTGATGATTGTAGGATCACTGCTCATATCCTTTAGATATTTAGATGCCTGGATATAAGTAGGAGCATTGTCGCTAAGAATGAGTTGAGGGAATGAACGACGGGCACAAAACCGTCTAAACGCCAGCATAAATTCTTCGCTAGACATATTATCACATAGTTCTAGGTGTACCGCTCGAGACGTTGCACAGGTAAACAATAATATATAAACCTTCTCATGCTCTCTTGTCTTCAATGCCCCTGTGTAATCTAACCCTACAGCTTGGAAAGGTTCTATGTGCTTTACACGGCATTCAGGTAGAGGTGGAGCTGGTCCAGTTGCATATGGTTTACCCTTTAGTCTCTGGCATATTACACACTTTCTTACTACGCGTCGAGCTACTTGTCGAACTCTGGGTATCCACCATGTGAGACGCAAATTTGATATAATATGACATACCCCGTAGTGTTTTACTTCCCTATCTGCACGTATGATCAATAGATCAGTAACGTGCTGTCTTGTTGGCATATGTATAGGAAGCTTTGTGCTGTCCGTTACACCCGACCACTTCAGGCGACCCTCACACCTGATGAGGTCATTATCAAGGTGCAACCTCAATTGACACACTAAATTAGGCATTAATGTCTTATTCGAGCTTTGCAAAGATTCTAATTCATTGGAAAAGGTTTCTGCTTGAACCCACTTGATCAAAGTTACTTCAGCTGCTTTATATTCACGAGCATCAATGTTGTGACCCCTGTTGCAGAGCTGGCCCGTTACTTTAAGCTTGGTATTGGATATATATCTCAACACCCAAGCTACAACTCTGACTAATTTATTATAGTCACCGAATCTTGCCCACTCTATTACTGGACCCGGTGGCTCATTTGGTTGGGCTGTAACTGCCACTGTTTCCAGTGGCAGAAGTCCCTCACCAACAGCATGCCAAATCGTCCATTCATTTTCATGGAGCAGCCACTTTGGACCATGCCACCACAATTCGGACTTCACTAACTGGCTAGCCGTTATACCCCTAGTTATGAGATCACTAGGGTTGTCTTTTGTATTTACATAATGATAAGCAACGTCTGGCAATAGGGCTCTAATCTCATCTACCCTATTCCGCACATAAACTGGCAGAGACTTCTTGCTATGTATTCAGTTGAGTGCGACCTGACTATCGCACCAAATGTGAACGATTTCAATATTTAACTCGCTCTCGTATGCTGCGCGTACATGTTGCACCAGACGTGCTAATAGCAGCATGGCAGTCAATTCCATTTTAGGGATAGTTACCTTTTTGACCGGGGCTACTTTGGCCCGGGCTGTAACTAAATGCGCCCCAAATGAAGTAACGATATATATGGCTACCCCGTATGCCGTGGCGCTAGCATCGCAAAACGTGTGTAATCTAACATCACCGAACGCCGCCACTTTACGAGGTAGTGGTTTAGTACATAGGATGTCATACTCTTTCAACAACAATGTCCCTTGGTCATTCAAGTCCTAGGGCAAACTGTCATCCCATCCTATTTTGCGTCTCCAAACTTCCTGCATCAGAATCCTAGCTCTTATGGTAACGGGTAATGCTAGACCCAAAGGATAAAAAAATTGCGCAACTTTGCTCAACAGACTTCTTTTTGAGTGCGCTCCCATCTTCTGAGCAAAAGACCTTGTTTGAAAAGTTAGTATGTCATGTTTAGGTTGCCAGATCATCCCCAAATTTCTGGACTTTTCCTGGTTATGAGATGCTGTACCATCCACCTGTATCAAACTCTGAAGATCTTCACTATTAGTAACCCACTCGCGGAGAAATAAATGTGCTTCTGTAAACAATCTACGTGCTTGCCAGTAGGTATGTAACAAATCATCCTGACTATCGCTAGAACCCTGCAAATTGTCTTTATACAACCCACGAGATAGTTTACTTGTGTCCTCAAGAGTATATGATAGATGTTTTTTGATTGTGGAATTTAACAAAAACTGTGAACATGTAGCACCAAAGAGTACGACCCGAAAACGGTAGATTACGACCGGACTTTCAGAGTCGCTATGTCTTCGAACCAAAGAAAGCGGGTAACATCTCTATCTTCCTCTTTTAGTTTGACCATCAAGAATGCTTTCTCGATGTCACTAGTAAATGCATACTGCCCCAGCCTAAACCGCAATAGATGTTGGGACAGATCCGACACCAAGGACAGACCTGTCAGCAGGCAGTTATTTAGACTGGGTTGTTGACCTTGGTGGGCAGAGCAGTCATACATCACCCGTATTGGTGTGGTGAAGCTGTCTTTCCTCACCCCATGATGGGCCAGATAGTGAACCCTTCCCTTCCTTCTCGGTCCCTTTACATCGACTCTTTCAATGAAGCCCCTATCTTCATAACTCCGAAATACATCGTCATACGCCTGGTGCGTGCTCGGTTCATTTGTTAATTTACACTGTAATGCGCGCAAGCGACCTAATGCCAATCCATAGTTAGTTGGCAGGCTCATCTCACTGTTCTTCCAGGGTAAACTAACCTTGTATTGCTTGTCTGAGGCACAGTAGCTCACAGACTCTTCAAATTTCTTCAGCGCAATTTCCGAGTCATAATCGGTCTCCCTAGGATTAATGCCTATGTGATCCAATCTCCACAATCGTTCCAAGTCGAACTCGGCAGTCATTTTAGGGTCACTAGGTTGGGAATCCTCCCTTCCCAACTCCTCTGCCGCGGTTACATTCACTCTTAATATCGAGACCGTGTCGACCAGGACATTTGACTGTGTAGTATGCAACTTTCCACTCATGCAATAACCAAATTTAGTGGGGATTAATATTACACCACACATTCTTTTAAATCCAGGGTATACTACATCATAATAATGATCCACACCAAGTAGAACATGCACCTCACTTTGATCTCCCATGGGATCTGACAAGTTAACCCCTTTGCTACGTAATGCGTGTTCCACCTTCTTCACTCCTACAGATACATATTCTGGTAGGGTGTCTACTACGATACATGTCATAAAGTACCTGTTTTTACGGTAGAAATATGAAATCTCCGCTATCTCGTAGACTTGTTTGTCAGTAACCCCTGTGAAGCCCTGCAATCGAAGAGTCTCAGCCCCTACGATTCGGTGCTTAAGTCCCATTAATATGGACCTTTTTATAAAGGATCGTTGAGACCCTTGATCAAGGAGTACCCGACAAACCTTGTTACTGCCATTACCTTCCATGGGAATCTGTATTGTGGGCAATATAGTGGTGTCTTTCGTGCTACCTAGTGTCAAAGTTGTAGTACCCTCTGGTTTGACGTCTTTGACTTTGTCTGCTGTAGGACACAACTTGTCAAAGTGATGTCCTTTGCAGTGGCAACAGGGCCTTAAGTATGTAGCAGTACATTGTCCCTGCTTACCATGTTCCTTACTTAGACAACCTGCACATAGCTTCAACTTCTTTACCTGTGCTAGTTTTGTCTCATTTGTTGGGTATTTTACACAGAAACTCCATTTATGTTTGTTATTACAGAGCTTACATAGAATCTGAGCAGGTTTCTTATATGTCTATCTATCTATCTATTGCCTGACGCCGTGATCCCCGAAGGGGTGGCCACGAACGAACCGCCCCCATGCACCTCTGTCCCCAGTCAGTCGACGCCCCTCCCCCCAACCAGCACCGCCTTCGTTCATGTACTTCCTCACTCCATCCTTCCACCTCATATTCGGTCTACCTCTCCCCCTCTGTCCCTCCACCTCGCTCTCGTACACCCTCTTAGTCATTCTCTCGCTTTCCATACGTTCCATATGGCCGAACCATCTCAAGTTGTTCCTTTTCACACTTTCCAGCACATCTACCTCCACACCACACCTCCTTCTTACTTCCTCATTAGTCTGTCTATCCCTCCATGTAACTCCGCACGCACTCCTTAAGTAATTCATTTCCACTGCTCTCACTCTTGGTCTGAGTCTCTCAACCAACGTCCATGCTTCGCTTCCGTAAGTCAGTGTCGGGATTACCACACTGTCATGCAAGGACTTCTTCACTTCCATACTGACCACCCTATTTCTTGTTACTGCTTTTAGCATTCCTACAACCCTCTTCCCCTGTTGTACCCTCTCGCACCTCTTCATCCATAGTCCCATCTTTACTCAACACACTGCCCAGATACTTAAAAGAGTTGACGATCTCCATAGCCTGACCGTTCAGCTTCACCTCACACTCTGTGACTTCACCCCTTTCGAAGACCATAACCTTGCTCTTCCCCGTATTTACCTTCAAATTCCGTTTTTCGCACACTGTTCCAAACTCATTTACCAGACCCTGCAACTCCCATTCATTATCACTCATCAGAACTGTATCATCCGCAAACAGCAGTATAGGTAGCTTCCACTCAATTCCCTCCTTATATGTACCCTCTTTCTTTTCTTTAGTCCCCACCGTCATGTTGACAGTTCCCCTCATCTCCACATTCCCACTCCCTCCCGACACATACATTCTCCCATTGTTCAACTGTAGATTACTAATTTCTTTACTGACCTGAGTTTTGAACTCCCCCAGATCAAACGATCTAACCTTGTCAAGTATTGCCATAGGAAGCTTCTGACGTAAGATAATGACTATCATTTCCTGTGTGGTGAGCCCTAGGGTGTCTAGCGATCGAGTATGGCACTCCATATTTGCCCTAAACTTTGCTAATTCTTCAACCTTATACTGTACTGTGGTTCTGCGAGCTTTAACAAGGCAACGACATGGGCCATCTTCAACTGCTCTTTATCCCCGTATGTGGACTTTAATAATTGTACTGCCTCCTGATAGCTATCACCTACTACCGCAAAATCCTCTGTCAAATGTAAGGCCTCTCCTTCCATTTGTCCTTTCAGGTAGTGAAACTTAAGGACATTATCCAAAGAGGAATCATGTACTGTAGACCGAAATACATCCCAAAAAGCTAACCACTCAGTCAATTTTCTGCCTAATGTAGGAAGATTGAGCTTTGGGAGGTGCACAGTGTGTTTCGGGTCAACCCTTCTATGGGCTTCGTTCTCGCCTCCCTTCTTATTAGCGACAGCGCGCTGTAATAGGTGTTTCGCTTTAAAGACAGGTTCATCATAGAGGGCGCGATTATCACACTCTATAACTATCTCTTCCTCCTCTGTCATGCCTGCCACAATCACCTCACTTAGAGCCACAATACGACTGTGGGTAGCCTGTACATTGTCTAACCTAGCCTCTAATTCCTCGAGGTCAGCAGTAGTGATGAAAGCATTGACATCAATAATTAACCTATTTAATACTCCCCGAAGTCCCGCCCTCTGATTTTTAGGGGCTTTGTTCTGCACCCCAGTAGCCCGTGTCTCTTCCTGTTTACTCATTTTGTATACAAGCCTGTAGGCTATTTACACCTAAAATGTTACAATTACAATGGCAAAATAGTAGCCTAGGTAAGAGACGCCGACCAGCGGACTTCTATGTTATGGAGAAAAAATAGCACACCAAATAGCAATACCTACACTAAAGGGTCATATTGAACAAGATTTTTATTTAGGTCAGGTCATATGTCACAGGAAGTCTGAAATGAAAAAGAAAATTATTGGGGGAAGATGATGGGTGGGATGCAGGACTTAGGCAGGCGCAACGATGTGACCCTGCATTCCGGCTCTAACCATCCTTGGCTAGCCTTACCAGTTTATCATAGAATTGTTCCTGCATCCTGTTATATGTCCCCTTGCTCATTGCCATAAAAAATCTCTTGCTGGTAGCTAATTCCCGAGGTCTGGGCACCAATGTGGTATACTATCAATGGAAGTTAAATATTTCTAAGCTATAACAATTCAAATAAAATCAATCTAAATCAAATTACTCCATATCTTAATTGAATTCAATCTGAAACAAGCTAATTTATATCCAAAGGCCTCACATAAATTATATATAAAGTAAGGTTATAAGGGTTAATATTATCCAGGAATTAACTCACCAATAGTTCCACGTGGCAACGAGACAAAGGAGAACCTTTACCCAATATGGCGGACAATGGGGAAACGAGACTTCGGCCCTGAGGCTCGAGTCAAGTGAAAGAAAGAATGATTATATGGGAATGGACATGGATACTATGCCTATCTGTCAGTCAGTCATGGCGTCGATGAGAGCGTCGTGATGGTATAGATGTATGTATTGCTGTCAGTGTATTGTGATTAGGGGCACAAAAGCTCGATCAACTGAAGGCGGAAATTTTATGTTAACTGGTTGGTGGTCGTGGAGGCTCTCAGCTCTCTTCCTCAGAGTCACACCTTGCTGCCTTGGCAAACGCCAGGGCCCAAATTATCGTACCGATTCTATCTTGCTCAATACAATAAATTATATTAATATATACGATAAATTCATATATACTACATAAGACCATGTCAATATTGCTTAATAGCATATTAGGCCTTTTATAATCTTAACTTACTTACAATCTTATAATATATGATCTACTCGTCCTACGCCGTGCAGCGGGAACGACCGTGACGTCACAGAGACGTACGGTAACACAAAAAGTGACGTACTCTATCGTATTTACACGATACTATTCAACATCTGACAGACTTTAATACAGCACAGAGCGAGCTAAACGTAATGACAGCTGAGACATGACTTATTAGCGCGATCATACTCATGCATCCGTCTGTCCCTCCCTGTGACTCCACGAGTAATTCTCAGGTAACTAATGTCTACCCCTCTCACTCTTGATTTACGTCTCTCCTACAACGTCCATGCCTCACTCCCATACATCAATGTCGGGATTACCACACTATCAGTCAGGGTCCACAGAATATATTCTCTGGACCCTGCTATCAGTGACTTTTTTACTACCACCCTATTCCCTGTCACGGATTTCAGCATTCCTACAACTCTTTTCCCCTGTTGTACCCTCTCTTACACTACATCATCTATACTTTCATCTTTGCTCGTTACACTTCCCAATACATGTAAATGAGCTGATATTCTACATTGCCTAACCATTTAACTCACCTCGCATTCTGTGAATGAATCCCTCTCAAAGACCATAACCTTACATACAAAAAAGGCAAAGCTGCCTGTAAAAAGTGCCCCCCTAAAGTTGAAAAAGTTATAGAGATCCAAATTCAAGGTATGTTCAAGTCAAAATGTCTGGACACACAGAGCTTTAAAAAATGTAACCCATAGGATGAGGGAAAGATAGATTGAGGGATGTTTCAGAGCTTGTTGAGTTGAAGAAAGACTGGGAAAATCAGTACAATCTTGGGTTAGAGAGTTGGACAGAATAGGGGTGGGAATGGGTTTAAAGGCAGGAGCCCCCACTCTCCGTAAGGGAGGAGGTATGCACTGAGAAAGCTCTTAAGAACACTAATTATTGTAATAGTGATAGAAGAGTGAGAGAGATGCAACATTGCGATGTGTAGAGAGAGAGTGTAGGGAATTAGTAAGAGGAGGTGATTTGATGACACAAAATACTTTTGAATCTACCCTTTTGAGAAGTGCGGTATGGGTTGAAGCTCCCCACACATTTGAACAATAGTCGCACACACAGTGCCCCTGTACAGAGCAAGAAGCTGTGCGGGGGTGAAGAACCAACTGAGATAGTTGAGCACACCTAACTTCTGGGAAGCTGTTTTAGCAAGAGTGGTAATATGATCTTTCTAAGAAAGGTCAGAAGAAAAAGATATACCAAGAATATTGCAAGAGGATGAAGAGTTGATTTGTATTATGTTAAAGAGTAGGGGATCATCATAAGATTAATTGTGATGGATAGATATATGGAGAAATTGGGTCTTGCAATTAGCATAGAAAGTAACAAGATTCACACTGCCCCAATCTGAAATAGTTGATGGATCAAAAGATAGGCGTGCTATGGCCTCATCACATGCTATAAGTTTAATGGGAAATACTGGAACATTATTACAGTACTCTCATAGCAATTCCAATAACTATTGTATCTCATTGACTGGCTTGGAATCTGACAAAACTATAGTCATTTCCACCGACAATGATGGGATTTACCTAAGCATACTGTACATATTACAGTTTCAGATCTATTTATCAAACCTTGCCACTCCCATTCATTATCACTCATCAAAACTGTTTCATTGGCAAACAGTACCACAAGCAACTTCCACGCACTCCCTTTATTTACCAGGGTTACTCCAATATTCACTGCTCTTCCTTATATTTGTTCTTGATTCCATCCACATATATACTGAAGAACCATGGTGACATCATACTCCCTTGTTTTAAGGGGGGATGGGTTGTATTTCTGGTCCCCCTTCTCCCTCATGTTTATGCCCATTAGTTTTCAGATTTTAAGACATCCGGCCCATTAGTTTGGCGATTTTAAGACCTTTCGCCCCATGACTTGGTCAATATTGAGACTTTTCATGTTACTTCGGTGTCAATTTTTTCCTGGCGAGCGATAACGAGCCTATATTTAAGGGGAGATCGGCCTACGGTCGGGACATGCTTTCCAGCACTTCCAGTAACTTACAGACTACTCTGTATATTATCAGTACTTTTCACAAACCTTCCCTATTAACTCTATCATAGGCTTTCTCCAAGTCCATGTAGGCATCATATAACTTCCGTCCCTTCTTCAGAGATTTCTCCACAACATATCTCAAGGATGATCTGGTCTCCATAACCTGTTTCCTTCCTAAACCCACCCTGTTTCTCACCTCCTAGATCCTCAGTTTGTTCCCTCACTCTCTCGATTACTATCATGTAGTACATCTTCTTTGCGATGCTAAGAAAATATATTTCTGTATGATTGCCACACACTCCTCTCTCTCCGTTTTCCTCCTATATAAGGGGACATTATGCCTGATTTTCAGTCTTCAAGCACATATCCATTCTCCTATGATAGTCTACACATTTTCCATACTCATTCAATCACTACTCAATTTCATGATAATAATAATAATAATAATAATAATTAAAGTTGCAAGCAACGTTGTCCGAGGTTCGAACGGTTTTGCAAGCAGGGTATTGTGTTGGATACAAATGCTGTGTCACAGGTATCAAAAGATCATTTAACTTATCGGGCATCGAGAAACTACAGAAGGAGCAGATTGTGAAAACAAACAAGAGCGAGAGAGGGAGAGATTGGCTGTATAAGGGATCTGCCTCTATCCATTTAGTAACAGAGGTGTAGATATGTGGAATAGGCTACCGAGTGCTATAATGGGATCAAGAACAATAGAGCTTCAACTTTAAATTAGATAGAACGAGATGGGTCGGGTGTGAAAGGGATCTGCCATGTGTAGGACAATCGGCTCTGGAGACTCCCGTTTTCTTATTTTATTTATGTTCTCATTTGTGAGGGAGAGAGAGAGAGTATGGCAAGAGAGAATAGGATGTCGTAAATGTAAGGAAGATAGCGATAAATATGAGAGAGAGAGAGAGAGAGCGCGGGAAGGGTTGGGTGTGAAAGTGATCTGACATGTGTGGGCCAATCGGCTCTCTGCAGACTCCAGTTTTCTTATGTTCTCATTTGTGAGAGAGAGAGAGAGACTAGGATGTCATAAATGTAAGGGAGACAGAGATAAATGGGAGAGAGTTTTTATGAGATGGGTTTGGTGTGAAAAGGATCTGTCTTGTGTGGGCCAATTGGCCCTCTACAGACTCCCATTTTCTTATGTTCCTATTTCTTACAAATGTGTTTTGGTTGCAGGTATATGATAATAGGGGTGTATAGTAAATAGTGTAAATAACAGGTAACGTTTGTGAGATGGGTTGAGTGTGAAAGGGATCTGCCTTATGTGGGCCACTTGGCTCTCTGCAGACTCCCATTTTCATCTTGGTTGCATGTGTAAGGGATCTGCCTCATTTGTACCGGTGTGCAAACAAACAAGAGCGAGAGAGAAAGAGATTGGCTGTGTAAGGGATCTGCCTCTATTAGCTTGGTAAAAGAGTTGTAGATATGTGGAATAGGCTACCGAGTGCTATAGTGGGATCAATAACAATAGAGCTTCAACACAAAATTTGATAGGACAAGATGGGTTGGGTGCAGGCTCCCATTTTCATCTTGGTTGCATGTGTATGGGATCTTTCTCATTTGTACAGTCGCGCTAATAAGTGATTTCTCGGCACCAAGTATATTTCGATCAACAATTGGTATCAGCACTATCTAAGGTTGAATTCATTGTTTCGAGTGAGATATACAAAACAAATTCTATCTTTACACATCTTATTCAACATCTGACAGACATTAATACAGCACAGAGCGAGCCGAACGTAATGACAGCCGAGACATGACTTATTAGCGCGACCGTACCAGTGTGCAAACAAACATGACTTAGAGAGAGATTGGCTGTGTAAGGGATTTGCCTCTATTTGTTTGGTAACAGAGTTGTAGATATGTGGAATAGGCTACCGAGTGGAATCAATACCAATAAAGTGGTTGATTAGGGTTGGGTGGTTGATTTGAGTTGGGTGGTTGATATGGGTTGAGTGGTTGATTTGGGTTGAGTGGTTGATTTTGACTAAGTGGTTGATTTTGATTGAATGGTTGATTTTACTTGGGTTGATTGGTTTATTTGGGATGAGTGGTTGATTTGGGTTGAGTGGTAGATTTGTGTTCATAATTTGATTTGGGTTGATTGGTTAATATGGGTTGTGTGGTTGATTTTGGCTGAGAGGTTGATTGGTTGATTTAAGTTAATTTGTTGTTGAATTAGGTTGCAAGGTTGATTTTTGTTGATTGGTTGATTTGGGTTGAGTTGTTGATTTAGGTTGATTGGTTGATTTGGGTAGAGTTGTTGATTTAGACTGGCCTTAAGGAGAGTGGTGTTTTTGGTAGTGGCCGTTTATGAGTTTGGCTATTTTTGTTGTGGCCGTCATGAAGTGTTCCCTTTGTATTTCAACCTTGTACTACAAGCCCCAACACTACTTGGAATGTTGTTTTTGAAGGTATAATTGCCTATGTGTACATCCCCCACCACTCTAGTACAGTATATAATTATGTTGTTGCTGTAACTATAATTGTTTACTTGATTATAATACAAGCCCCAACATACCATTGGATGGTGTTGCTGCAAGTAAAATGGCGAAAGTGAAATACGGTGTCATACAATACTGGACAAGAGAGAGAGAGAGAGAGAGAGAGAGAGATGGCGATCCCATCTAATACACAAACACACCCTCCACTATAGTCCATGAGCCAAGACCCGAATTTTGGGATATCGGTACCACCCGGGGTGACTAATTCTCTTAGGTGTTTTTAGCTTGCTACATGTCTCTAGTTTATGTTTTGATATGATAGCCCTTGCACATTGGTAGCTTAATGGTCGTTATCACTTCTTGAATAGACATACCCTACCGAAAATTCCGAAATTTTTTAAAATGTCAAATTTGGGGACAGGAATGCCTAAATGTCAACAAAATGCATATAGTAATTGTCACATTTAATACAAGTCCTGTAAATACACACTAAGCATGCCATGGGCTTGTACATACTATTATGGCAAATTACTACTCCTAAATATCATCTACGTCAGACTCGGAATCTGACTGTTGTGCCACCGGCTCTTCTTCAATAGCCTTGTTCTGACATGTCTGTAACCTGCACATGTCCGTGCATTTTAGACCATTGCTGAGGCAAGTACACTTAGGGAGTTCGCATGACCGCACACACTTGCAAGACAGTAGCTGCATAACAGCATCAGGTGCTGGTGAGCCTCGCATCCAGTTGACGGCAAGCTTACCGTCCTCATCTGTCATCCAACCGCAGTCTGTTGGGTTCGCAACAAATGGCTGGCTCTGAAGACTTCTCCTCCAGATCGCAGCCTGGTAGTTTGCACGCAGTGCATGCATGAAGAGGCAGTCCTCACAAGGAGAGAGTTGACTTGACTCTACCTCTCCACGTCTTGCACAGAACAGCTCATACCGAAGCTTGTTTACCTTAGTTGTGTGGGTAGATGGTAGGTACATGTGGCAGGTGATTTCCTGTAGCTTCTCAAAGAGTTCAGGAGACACTTCCCATGAGCGTCCAAGTTCGTGAAAAGCATGCTGGTATGTCTTGTCCATCTTCACCTGCTTGAGTGTCGTCATCTTCCCTCGGCCAGCGAATGCACTGACGGTATCACAGCCTGTAAAGGCATGCATACCAATCAATGAATCACACACGCTGCCTCCCAGTGTGCGGCTCAGTGTGGTGATATCCAGGAATCTTGTCCGGTTCTTCGTCCCGCACTTCTGGAACAGATGGGATGGGATCTTGTGGCACATGCCAAGACACAACACCATGACGTCTGTATCTTCTGCAGTGATGATGACAGACTTGTTCCCAGATTCTGCTGCATGAAGTGCATGGAGAAGAAGGCGTGTGTCTGCTTCTTCTTGAGTTGACTTAAGCTCAGGAGCCTCTTCCCACTGCTCTTTGGTGATCTTGAAGCAGCGCTGCTCACATGTGACATACAGCTCCTTGTCCTTGAGCTTCTCCCTGTGCTGTGGTGCCTTCCATTCTTCTACCAAGAACTTGATAAGACTTGCCTTGTTGGAGGAACTACCGAGTAACTCTCCACTGCTGGATGTTGTGCCCAGGTTGAATGTTCTTGAAATGAATTCCTGTGCCTGCACTTCTTTTGGCTCGTTCTGCATCCTTGATGGATGTCTCCTTGTAGATATCAAACACAACATCAATGCGCCTGCTCTTAGCACCTTCATGAACAGCGTGACTCAGTGCTGTACCTGCAAGCTGTGAAAAAGTTTTGTCGTTTCCCTTCAGTTTGTGGACCAGGCTCATCCCATCAATTATGGTAGCAGAGGGCTCGGGTATCACTTCTGCAGGAGAAATATTCCTCTCTAACTCCTTTGCGAGGGCAGCCTTGTTGGTCTTGCGGAGAGACCCATCACCGCTGGCAAGTGCCCAAGGCAAAGGCCCCAGGGGATGAGCCAAGACATCACTCATTTTGAGCTTTCTGTTCTCGGCAACAAGGATCATCTGGCCAAATAGGTTCCTGTCAGCCTTTAAGATAACCTCCTTGGCATGGTCTTGTGAGCGTGGCTTCATTCTGATGTTAGTGAACGTTCTCAGTTTCGTCTTCGTCATCGTGTCATGAAACTGTATAGTTGGCGTATCGATCTCCAGGCGCTCTTCCTTGAAGGCTTGATATGCATCCTCTCCTATTCTGTAGGCCCCTAGAAGGTCTTTGACAACTTCTGGTGGTGCCATAGTCGCAGTTGACAAACTGACAAGATCTTCTTGCTCTGCGTTGAAGGGGTTCAACCAGCTGGTCTCCATCAGTTGAACTAAAGATTGGACATCGGCCTCATCTCTTCTAATCCTGGGCATCTGTAGGTCTGGGTGGCTGAAGTCAGTATACTTTTGGCCTACTACCATAGTCCTGAGCTGCCTTAAGTACCTGCTGCGATACTCCGATGTCAGGTAGTACCTGGCGACAGCTCCGCCTTTCAGGCTGAAGCCTTTTGTGCCCCCTGGTGTCTGGGTGTCTTTGTTGATCGTCTCTTCGATTGTCTGGTCCACAGGGATCCGTCCAAAGGGATTCTTGCTACCGATCTGGACCGAAAAGCCACCTTGCATGAAGTGTTCATGGACCTCTGGGTGTTCAATGGGCAGTCGAGACATCAAGGCATAGTAGTAGGTTAGGAACCGGGCATAGTTCACTTTGTCATAGGCAAAACACCACGGTATCATCTGTCGGATTGCTCCTAGGTGGAGCATCCAGTTGCCTTCTCTGGAGGCTCGAATTAAGTCCAGCATGATCTCAACCATGTCCAGGTATGACATCCAGAATGCTGAGAGGTTGTGTTCATCTCTGAGGGTCTCAAGATAAACTTGGAAAAGCTTCATGATATGTGTGCATGATTCACTCTCCATCAGCTCTTGAAAGAGTCCCTGAGACACATTGCTGTGAAAGCTGTTGATGTCCTTCAGTGTTTCATCTAGATGGTGTATGTCCCTTGAATGGTTTTCTTCTAGCCATGAAAGGAAGCCTTTCCATGCAAGCCTCATCAGTGCTTCATACACGAGCTTGTGTAGTCTCACTGCTCTGTTGTACCTCTTGCCGTTCATCACTCCTGACACTGATCCTTCTGCGATGATACCTGATTCCACACACAGATCTCTAAGACCTGCATCTTGAAACCTCTTTCCTATGGTGGAGATGAGATTACAGATTGTGTGGAAGACGCCCATCCTGATGATAATGTTCTTGAACTTCTCTTGTTTCCAGATAACTTCGGCAGCTTTGGCATAGAGTGCTTGATCAAACACGCACACAATCTTGTTAAGCTGTAAGGACTGCATGATAGCATGCGTTTGTTCCAAGATTTCATTAACGGTGGACATTTCTGTTGCGGGAGCATTGATAGTGGGCAGGTAGCTTACAGTGTCCTGAACCACTGCAATGTCTCTGCGCATTTTGATGTTGAACCCAGTCCAACTGCTGATGGACTGGTCCTCATGGTCTGACATTCGAGTAAGAAGCCAGATATGGTTCTTTGTCTTTGAATCCTGGACTTCCTTGGTAGTGTCGACATACGCAGTCTCAATCCTAGGTGGCCCTGCCCGCCGCCCAACATTGTATATTGGCAGCATTGATGATGTCTGAGTGATGCTTCTTATCTTGGACTTGGTAATCTCTGGCAGGACTTTCTCTGGCACAGAGCCTGCAACCTTGGACTGGACAGCAATGCCATTGACTCTATGAGAAGTACCTGCTCCACTTAGGGTCTCTTCAAGTCGGTCAATGTTATCCCAGGCCAGGGTTGTGAACACACCAGGGTAGATGTTTGCTGGCAGTGGAATGTCATCCTTTGAGCATTCCAGCTTCTGGATACAAAGGGCTGTATCGATCTCCTCAAACATTGAGTAAGACACACAGTGACCAAGACGATTCAGAGTTCGGATCAGTTCTGTGTTTCCTGTCAAAGACTTTACAGCATTGGTCAGCAGTACGTGCTTGGGTGGTTTTGTCTTGCCACTGGTAACAGCAAAGACCAAGTCACTGCCAAAGGAAGTGGCAAGACGTTGAGCTCTTTCAGAGGGAGTTTCACACTCACACTCTCCTGTCAGCAGGGTGTGCAGGAATTGAGTGACTGCTGCAGGAATGACATTCTGATCTGTATCGGGAGGCCATGGCTGACTCACATCTTGTTTATTGATCTCATTCCTCAGCTGCATTCCTGCTTTGGTTAAGACATCTTCAGAGTTAGCTGCTCTTGCTTCTTGCAGGTCTTTTGCCATTTTGTGTGCTTGCCGGGCAAGGTCGTCCATTGAGAGGCTGCGTGGATAGATTAGAAGCTTTCCTTTCTCATCTGGGACAAAGCGTAGTGATTCTCCAAACTCGGTTTCAATCTTTCGGCGAACATGTTTCTTTGTCGCTGGTTTCAGTTGGATAATACCACGGGACATCATGGATCTCTCAAGCCTAGATGTGAGGTTTGTCATAGGCAGTACCTCTGGGTTGGGGAATAATTTGGTCCTTATATACAAGCAGAGTTCCTCGAGGGCTTCTGTCTCAACCTCTTCGTAGCGTGCTTCCTCGCTTTCTTCCTGATTTTCACCTGCACCCGACCTGGCGGCCGCTGGGAAATCATCTTTTGTGAAGAGTTTGTAGCACGACTTGTGGTAGTGACCCTCTGCAGCAACAAGGTCTCTGCTAACTAAACCAAGGATTCTCTGGTTGAGTTTCCTTATTGCTGCTCTGCGAATCTTCTCATCTGCTCGTAGCTCAACACACTGTATGAGTGGCTCCCTTGTCTTTGTTGTTTTTATGTACTTGCTTGACTTCTCGCAGAAGATACATACTTTGGCATACACCCTGCTAGTACTAGGGGCATCCCTTGATGCCCTCCTCCTGGGGTCGACGCTTGCTGATTCTATCTTGACACCCTTGGCAAGGATAGAATCCAGTGACTTCTTCATTGTAAAGAGACTACGACATTTACGGTGATAATGTATGTGTGGTATTCCTCCTTCTTCAAGGCCCTTGGCTGCTTCCAGGACTGGATCATGCTGCCTGATTTCTGCAGCCCTGAGCAATGTGTTCCAGGAGTCCAAATCCTGTGGTGACACCAGAGCATCGCTGTCATCATCAGAGCAGTGGATGATACAGTCGATCCGTGCTCTCTTCCTCGCAGATGGTTCCATCCTGCCGTCAAACAGTCGACACACACCTGCAAAAAATATCACCATTAAACCATGAACAAACAAACACATTACATGGAAACCACTCTACATATGTTTGCTCCTTCCAATAATAAATTATCCCCAAAATATAACAAAAAATCCCCAAATATGAAATAAACCCCTAACTATGGAGAAACTTGAAATACACATCGGAATAATTCTTGTAGAGAATCAAATAAGCTACAAGAGCTGTTAGAATATATTTTTCAATGTTCCCCATATTTAAGGATTTATTCTAGATTTAGAGGAAAATACCCAAAATATAGAGTATATTCCGAAATATGAGGAAATTTGAAAAATACCTAGGAACAACTCTGGTAGAGAATATAATTCTACATAGGTGTTCAAAGTTTCGCGATGATTGTGTGATGGATTTTAAAGAAAATGAGGAAAACGCCGAGCGTCACGCTAAAAATCTTTATTTTTGGGTAGCGCCCCTATTGCATCAAAAAAATTAGACTAAGCTACCAGTGCGAGAAGGCTATCATATCTTAATGTACTTACAGTCACTCTATAAACATTTTAGTACCATTCGTGTTTAGTCACCCCAGGTGGTACCGATATCTGGCCTGGCTCATGGACTAACTACCGTCACTATCTAAGTTTGACGTCTATGGGGAGATATTGGCCATCTCTTCTTATTACACACCATTTTAGTTCCCTCCACTCAATATTTTGCCCGTTAGGGCGAGTTATAAATAGCGCAAATATTTACATTAGGACCAGAGAGAGAGAGAGCGAGAGCATGGAGATAGTGAGGGGAGGGGAGGGAATGGAGAGAGAGAGGAGGGAAGGATATAGTAGGCAACGAAAAGGAATTCTCTCTTTCTCTCTCTCTCTTTAGCACAGAGCAAATAGTTATACCTACCATTTGTACAAACATTACATTTCAGCTTTCCGAAGGCAAATAACTACTTCCGATAAATATTCTATCTATCTATCTATCTATTGCCTGACGCCGTGATCCCCGAAGGGGTGGCCACGAACGAACCGCCCCCATACACCTCTGTCCCCAGTCAGTCGACGCCCCTCCCCCCAACCAGCACCGCCTTCGTCCATGTACTTCCTCACTCCATCCTTCCACCTCTCATTCGGTCTAAATAAATATTCAGCCTTGTATTTAAATAATGAATCCTGTTAAATGTCATTACTTCATATAATAGAGACACGTGGAAGGCTTACAATTATACACAGGATAAGATAAGGAAATACAAACTTCAGACCATAATTATTGGGCGATGAGCGGGAGGAAAGTGGGTCCTGTCTTCGGGGGAGGAGGAGGCTTTACAGTGCTGCCAGTTTTAACATCGCTACATTATCGCTAGATGTGGAGGTATTGACTTCAATCTAGCATCCATTTTTTCATATCTAAAGACATTTACTAGGGATAATTTGAAAATTTCAGACATTCTAGTCATATTACATTGTAAAATATGCAAAACAAACAAACCAAAACTCTTTAGAAATTGCAGCATTATTCTAACATTGTTTGACTATGTAGCAACATGCTAGCGACTTTTGAGAAAGGATCTAGCGGTATTTTGTGGTGACATTCTGGGGAGGGTGGGAGGTAGGTGGTGGTTGCAGTGTTGCCAGTTGTAACGCTACATATTACTGCTAGATGTAGAGCTATTTACTTCAATCTAGCAGCCATTTCTTTTATATCTAGAGACATTTACTAGGGATAATTTGAAAATCTCGGACATTCTTGTTAAAACCTTAGCCAATACTCTGTCATTCACCAAAAATAAATTTGAATTATCATTATTATTTGGTAGGGTAGGTATGTATAGGTAGGTTGGCTAAATAATTGCTGGAATTCGTAGGGCCTCGAACTGTTTTGAGAGAGTTAAATACACAAAAAATAATAGATCTGAATAATAAAGAGACTATGTTATTAAGCAAAACTGGGGGATGCGTGGAAGCCTATAGACTGTAGACGGTAAACTTTGTGTGGGTAGCGAATGCGGTTTTAAAGTAATTTAAGAATAGACAGTTTTCAATGCTGCGGCCAAACTATTCCACCCATTTATATTCTTTTGGTATCAAAATGTTCGGAATCGCGAGCCTCACCCAACTACGCAAGCATGGCTTTGATCATCGGCGTAGTTTTCAAGATGTGAAATTTTAAGTGGAATTCGAGGTTTTTTCAAGATTGCCGGAAAAAAAAAACACGTGCAAAAGCAAAACCTCTACAACATTTGCGGAGCATTAGTAGGGGAGTCCATATGCCAAAGCCCAGTCGTTTCCTATGAGTGGGAGAGATGGTATTTAAGCGTCAAGTTTTTCGGGAAATCGGCTGCCACGGACCTGTTTGGCCGCCATGCCGGATGTTTAGCATATCAAAAGTTGCCCAATACAAAAACGCACCTCTTGTGAAAGTTTGGTCCTGATCCAAAAAGTGGTTCTGGAGTTATTGCGTCGAAACCGGCGCGTAAGACAAATTTGGATGAAAAACCGGGTTTAATGATTACAATAGGGGTTCCCCGTAGGGGTCGAACCCCTAATAATAACAGATGTTAGGAGGTTGGCCAGAACACCCAAGCAGCCCCGAAGAAACCAGCGAGAGACACACTTCTTGGTCTGATGTTTATGAAGGCCCCCAAGCCCCCGACAGTCATCTCTCTCCAAAAAGGGTGGCATTAGCCCCCTTCGTCAGTGCCCTGTCCCGACCTTAAACATGTAAATGACCAAGACTCCTCCTCTTCACCTGGAAGCTCTTGGAAATGGGCGGAGTTTCTCCAAGTGCCACACCCTCCCATTGGCCGGGGAAGAGTGCTACAGACTATGATGTTAAGGAATGCCGATCCTCCTATTGGCCAAGATGCTCGTCTGGTCTACCTTCCCAGTGGCCAAAACAGGCAGCCAAAAACCCATGCGAGTATCACATATCTTCCAAGATCAGGATCCAGGCCAAGGAATCATGAAAGCCGGCTGATTAGCTATAGGAGAAATGCTTGATCCTCCAGCCAGGGACTCCGCAGCAGCAACCCAGTACACAGTCGCTGTTCAAAAGAACTTGGTTTCCCCCTGTCCCCTGCAGTCCTAGCAGCCAAACTCCTCCTCCTCTCCAAGAGTATTCAAGGCCTACAGTGGTAAAGTGGTATCAGTGAGCGAGAGCTCCAAGAGGTTCTTTTGAAAGAGATGAATTGCTGACAGACATAAGAGACAAAGCTAAACTAACCTCGAGCCTCCCGCAACCATTGATTCACCTGCCCCCTACATCGGATTGCCCAGAGTTACAAGAGTGGAGGGACCTCATCAAGAACCACACCTTCGATGTGGCTTGTATTTTGTAGAGCTCCCCACTCACTGGGAGACCGAATTACCAAGGCTGCTGGAGGCGGAAGCTGAGCCAGTAACTGAGACCCCCATCTCCTACTATTGAGCTGGCTGTCTATGAGGACCCCCTGAGAAGTCCCACTACCCGAGATAGCCTGTTGTCGATGATCTGAGTGTGACCTGCTGCTGAAGCCGTGTGAGAGGCCCAGCTGACGATGAAGTTCCTGCTGAATGAGTGACAAGCATTCGAGACACTCTGGTCATGGAGAATCAACCCAACACCTTTTTTTTTTTTTTTTTTTTTTTCTATATTCCAACTACTCCCTCTCGGGCATAGGCTGTGAGCCTGTACATTCCACCGCTCAACACGGTGAAGCCCGTGAGGCCTTGTTCCAGTCTGGGAAGTGAGACATGTGAAGAATCCATCATGGCTCGAAGCAGCTCCATCTCTGAAGCGGCTGGTTGCTTCGCTCAAGTGCTTCACCATCTCACCCTCCAGACTCAGACCCTCACTCTCAGAACGCCACCTATTGAGCAGTGAACTCACTAGGCATTGTCCCCCTGTAACATATTTTGAATATGGTAATATTCATACAGTGTTATTTAATCAGGGAACAATGAGGGTATTTTTTTGGCATTTCGGTGGGCTTTGTGGTAATGCACTGATACTAGGTACAGCTGTACTAGACAGCTACAGAGCCGCTAGACGGTCGTTAGAACACTTTTAGAAGTGTTGTTAGGATGCAAATATTGATAAGACCATCTGCTGCTCTCAGAAACACTGATAAGTTATTTCTCACACATTGTAACTTGCTTCACTGTTATGCTCCAGTTAATTTACTAGTAATTAGTTAGATGAATAAATCACTTACTGTTTATAGAACGTAGGTGCATATAATATTCACAAAACATAAGTTGCAAAGCCAGAATATAGCTACCCTAATAGCCAGAAACACGTTGCTAGAACACGAGTAGGGAAAGATAGTCCCTAGTTATCCCTTCCTTAGGTTAATGTATTTTGAGCTTAGAATTGCTCAAACCAAAGGTTGGGATCTTGCTGGCACAGCTCACATTCAATTTAGGAAATCGTGACAGCATGATCGAGCCTATTATTGCTAAATCTAAAGTGTTAAAATTATAGTCTGCTAGGCAGAGCTCGCAGACAACCCGGGCTCAGTGACATTACACCATTGACGTTCTTCAGAACTTAAACCTATATTAACCTATTATTTCACAAACACGAGAGTGCTCCCAGAAGACTTAATCATCGTACTTAATAAGAGTTACTGATATTGGCTGCGATCGTGAAAGGTCCAGTATTGTAATATAACCTGAAGACACTGTATTGTATATTGTCACAGTGTATTGTTGCTTATATTTCGTATACTTTTTCTGTTGCGCTAGATATATCGAATGCCTTTGATAGAGTCTGGCACAAATCCCTTATTTCCTAACTACCCTCCTTCGGTTTCTATCCCTCCATAATATGTGCCTTTGTCTCTAATATCCTTTCTGGCCGTTCCATAGCTGCGATTGTGGATGGTCACCGTTCACTTCCTCAACCTTTCAACTCCGGTGTTACTCAGTGTTCTGTCCTATTTCAATTATCTTATTATTATTCATTAACGACCTTCTCAACTGCACCTCTATCCCCATTCACTCATATGCTGACGACTCTATATTACAGTATTGAACTAGCCTTCCACAAAAAATTTCACAGCAGGAACTCCAAAACTCCCTTAAGGAAGCCATAAAACACCTATCGTCTGATCTCTCTACTATCTCTAATTGGGGCAGAGAAAACCTTGTTACTTTCAATGCTTCCAAAACTCAAGTTCTCCATCTGTCTACTCGTCGCCCCCTTCTAGAAAATTATGACCTACTCTTCAACAACATACAAATTAACCCTTCATCTTCTCTTAATATTCTTGGTGTTTGTTTTTCTTCTGATCTCTCTTGGATAGATCATATTACCACTCTTGCTAAAACAGCTTCCCAGAAGCTGGGTGTGCTCAACCGCCTCCACGAGTTCTTTACCCCTGCGCAGCTCCTTGTTCTGTACATGGGCACAGTGCGTCCATGTATTGAGTATTGTTCACACATGTGGGGAGGATCCTCTCACACAGTATTTCTAGACAAAGTAGAAAAGAAAGCCTTTCGTCTCAATAACTCACGTTCACTCACCAATTATATGCAGTCTCTCTCTCATCGCCGCAATGTTGCGTCTCTCTCACTATTCTACCGCTATTACAATAACCAGTGTTCCTCTGAGCTCTCTCAGTGCATACCACCCCCTCTTCATAGAGCACATAAACCTACCACCCGTCTAGCAAGTTGCAACACAATCCCACCCCCACACTGTGCAACTCTCTAACCCAAGAGTGAAACGTTATTCTCAATCTTTCTTCTATTCAACAGCTGAGCTCTGGAACACTCTCCCAGAATCAGTCTTTCCCTCATCCTATGACTTGAATTGCTTCAAACACCGTGGCTCGAACGTCTCTTGATTTTGGCCCTGTCACTCGTCACAGGCAATTTTGCTTTTTGTCTCCCTCACTCACATAGACAAATAAAATATATGTCTATGTTAATAAACTAATTGTGTATGTATGTTACAATTTGTTTGAGTTACGCAGCTGAAAATGCAATAAACCCAGGCGGTAAACATGATTACATAACAATAATAATTGTAATTTTGCTCATTCTCCCAAGTTCCTAGCATTAGCAACTTCCTGGTCAAATTTTTAAATTTTATTTTTATTTATTTCCGTAGTAATATAAATTATATATATATATATATATATATATATATATATATATATATATATATATATATATATATATATTTACAGATAGATAGATAGATAGATTTGTGTAGTAAAACTCGCTAGGAAAATTGAAACAATGGAACACCAAGCTTTCGTCTATTCTCTCAAGACATCTTCAGGGTATTATCCTGAAGAGAGAATAGACAAAATATTGGTGTTCCATTGTTTCAAGTTTCCTAGCGAGTTTTACTACATAATTTGATCACACGTATTTGTGATTTAACCTCCACATACTGTATATATATATCATCTCCTTGGTCTTTTGTCACATCTAAATATAAGAAATGGCTCCCACACCAGCTAACAAAGCCTTCTACCTGAGACAGGTAATTACTCAAGTCATCACTTAGAACTTTCCCCACGATTACTGTATCATCTGCATATTGGAGAAGAGAGCAATCATCATGATTACTGCGGCAGTTATTTGTGTACATTGTAAATATTAGTGGGGAGAGAACACAACCCTGAGGGGCTCTGGTATTATTGATCAGAATATTAGATTTAAAACCTTTCAATTTAGTATATTGGGGGCGATCTGAGAGATAACTATAGATCCATAGAATTATATATGAGTTAACAATCATATCTAGTCATTTATGAAGCAGTATAGGTGTCTGAATGGTATTAATTGCATTGC